>JAODAG010169509.1:0-14291 GCA_027574785.1 Orphnurgus asper
AGTGGATGTATTGGCAAAATTATCTGAACCTTGCTTATATTATTCACAGGCAGGCTGACTAGATAGGTCTTGAAACACACACTGAATGAAAAATATATACAATTGTAAATGATATAACATTTGTTATATTACGACCATGATTTAGGAATGCTATTTTGATGTCTAATTACCACATGTATCTCATTAAATTGAGGAAAAAACATTGAATATGGCCTGTTTTCTCACGCTAAGTTGCTAAGTGGCCTAAAAGTAAAGTTACTTAGATCTATCTAGGCACAGTTTACTTGTATTCCTACAGCAGTGAAAAAACTAAACATTAGTTTTCACTGGTATGTATTGTTTCCCAACATATTTTAATACAATTTAGCAATAAATATGTAATGACGTGTATTGGTGGAACTCACTATGAAATTGGTTGGATGTTGGTTTCTTATAACCGTGGTTGACCAGAAATGCAAAGAACAAAATTATAAGTTACTTTTGCCAAATTGTTCCATTACAAGTGCATGTAATCATCTACTGAACATGATATTTATACTATATACTAGTATGACATTAATCCACATGACATGCCACAATAGAGTTGTACTTACAAGCTCCAAGTCACACATACACACATGGCGACTTAACTTAACTTGTGTTTATTCTGATGATTACATTCGACATTCATTGGAACAAAATTGATTGAAGAGGAATAAATATATTAATAAATGGTGCCACACAGGCTATGCCTTTCTCTAAAATAAATCATAATCATGGTGTAGCTAAGCACTAACTTGCCTCCTAAGGCTAAGATGACATTGGCAGATTAATGGATACGCATATGCAGTGATCTAGAAGTATTGTATTACAGCAGGCTGCTGCATAAACGTAAGCTAGTGATGTTTCCTAAGATGTATATATGACTCTATTCGCTTCACTTAACATAGCACAGTAGTATGCCATACAGTTCAAGTTATGGTTACCCTATGCTCAGATAGGAAGAGATCAACTTAGTAGAAAAAAGACCAGCAAAATCAAGCATAGACACCGATGGCCTGGACAAGTTCACTTTGAGTTCTTGAGTGCAATATGGATATGTTCGCTACTGTCCTACAGTGTGCCACTAGCTGGGCTGTACTAACATTGCAAGATCTTGGTATATATTTGGATTCATCATTCAAAACCATCTAAGCAGTGTGTCGAATCTGCCAAGAGAGCAAATTGGATTTTATAGGGTTGATTACAAATTTTAGGTTTCTTCATAAGGACTAATTGTTCTTAGATTGTATTGAACAGATGAGGCCTCGTCTGGAGAATGCTGTTCAGGCATGGAATCCACATTTGGCTTATGAGCAGCGTCTGTTACATCTGAAGCTTACTATATTGAACTTCGGGGTGATCTTTTGCAGGTCTTTAAATTGTCCATGGTTGATAGGCTGACGGACGTTTTAAGATATTTTCAATTGATCGCACAATAATCGAACCATAGTCTTAACTCTTCGCAAGGATTTTTCCAGGTTATATAGCAGAAAGTAGGCTACTTATTTCCGCAGAGAGTGGTAGATGCGTGGAATGACTTGCCTGAGTCGTTAGTGTATGCTAGTAGTGTGAATGCCTTCAAGAATGGTAATAATGCTTATTTTTCCGATAATGGTAAAATGTATAGGATCTTTGTGATTCGAGATCCTTTATGAGGACATTTCCTTTCTAATCCTTATTATATAATTCCTTATAAAATAGTTTCGCGAATTTCATGAGACCTCGCGAGAATACATCAAATCTCACGAGAAATTCATGAGATATCGCGAGAAGTTCATGAGATCTCGCGAGAAGTTCATGAAATTTTTTCTTAATTTCTATTAAATCTAATATTTACTATATATATCTGAACAACCACACTTAATAAGAGGATGGACACTTAATGAAAGAACTTGCACAGAAGTGAGAGTGAATATCAATTAGTTGTTTTTATTAACAATAAAATTTAAACTGATGTACGGTCGCGGACTGACACGTTACCCATTGGCCACGATTCAACTACCAGTGACACCACCCACCCTTAAAAACAGTCTCGCTGGATCTGGTGAGAATTACATGAGATCTCGTGAGAATACATGAGATCTCACAAGAAGTTCATGATATCTCGCGACAAAAGATTTTTCACAAAAAGTTATTGAGATCAGGAATGCTAAGGCAGGCATGATGGCCACCATTTTACGTCTCCATCAGACGGACAACAGTGAACACCAGATTGACCACCGTCTAAAAGACACAGGTCTGGAACGGTGTGGAACGAACCTATCCAATACACAGTGTTGATGGATGAAACTTCTTATGATACCCATATAAATTTCCCAACCCTACATTATCAAACAGATTGGCTTGGACTTTTTGCACCAGCTTTTGTGAAACATGAAAAATATATTGGTTTCAACTTGAACTGAAAAGGAAGGAGATGCCAGAAGGAATGTTGTTCCTTTTTTCCCCACTGTACCTACTTTTTTGGATAAAATATCAAGGAAGTTTGCTACTTCTGTTCTTTGCAGTTAATAGCCTCTCTTTCATTGTTTAGTAATTCACACTCTAGGAGGAGGTAATCAAAGTACCTGAACTAATCCCTTGTAAGTGACGAAAGTGATGGAGTTCGACGATGAACGTCTTCTCAAAAATACAAATAAATAGTATGGACAGGTCAGGTAAAAAAAACAGCACTGCATAGAAGGCTAACAATTGGCTCATGTGTTAATACCACAATCTAACTTTATTAACAGTGACAATTCAGCGGTGACTGAATAATTGCTTGTAGAGTAACATAGCGTACAATGATGACTGCGTGTGGTTGCGGTTGCGGTTTAACCTGAGAAGAATAAAAAGATCGACAATCACTCAGGCATATCAACTAATATCACAATACTCGTGACAAATCGTTCGACCAAATGCAGCCTATACACTTCATGAAATTTGACTACTAATTTGGTCACAACTGCTCATAACATTTCACAATTGTCCATAATACACTTACTGATCCCCGCTTACATGTTTACTAATAACATGAAACGCTTTGATAAATTATACCTCGTCTGACAATGAATAATATCGGCTCAATTTACTCAATTACCTAAATGCCACCCTAATCGCTTTAACAAATACAGATTTAGGAATAATAACAGTCCCCCTCCATAAGGTTAACCCCACATTCAATACGATTTCCCCTACTTTAAGGTCCCTGTTTGAAGTCATCCACTTCTGTCTCTGCTGCCTCTGAACATACTTAACAATAGCCTTCTCAGCTAACTGCATGTCCTCAACTGTCAGTGATTGCCCTACATCCATAATGGAATATCTACGAACCTTATTTAGAAGGTGGCATTTGTAACGTAAGAGCCACCCTACATCTCTTAACATGTCATACCAATTTGACCTTCTCTGAAACAAACGTTCCATTTGAGGTAGCGGTTCCTTACTTTCGGTTAGAAAGGATTTTGCTACAACCTTGGGAACTATCACTTCTGGATCAGTCTCCAGATTTGTCAACTGTGGCTGCCCTGGCCACTTGTCCTCATGAGCCCAGAGAAATTCAGGACCCATTATCCACCTCCCCTTGCTGAACAACTCTTCTGAAGTCAGTCCCCTAGAGGCATCGTCAGCAGCGTTCAACTTAGTAGGAACATGTTGCCATTGGTCAGGATTTGACCCATCATGAATGATGGAAATTCGATTAGCAACAAATGAGTGAAAACGCTTAGTTCGGTTCCTAATATACTGAAGCACTATTGTGCTGTCTGTCCAAAACACTGATCGTTCTATCAAAATATCTGCCTCTCGCCGAATAAATTGATCTAATTTAATAGACAACGTGGCTGCTGATAACTCCAGCCGTGGTATTGTCATCTGTTTTAGCGGCGCCAAATGTGCCTTAGCCAATAATATACCACAATGAATCTGACCATCTACACCAATTACTCGAATATATGACACTGACCCATACGCCATCTCCGATGCTTCAGAAAAATGATGAAATTCATATTGCGCAACCCCATCACAGCCCGAAGGCTTCAAACACCTGTTAATCTTTAGCTGATCAAGTTTGGTAAGTTCTTTCTTCCAACTACTCCATTTGATCAATTGTTCTTCAGGCAATTGTTCATCCCATCCTAGCCCTAGACCACAAAGCTCCTGAACAACTTTCTTAGCCCTGATTATAAATTGACTGGCAAATCCAAGGCGGTCAAAAATAGAACTGTGCTTAACAGTCCCCTCCTAGTTAATGGCTTGTCCTTTGGCATTACCTTATAGCCAAAACGATCACTCTCAACCTCCCAGTATACCCCTAAGGCCCTTTCAGTGGGAAGAGCCTCATTATTGAATTCAAGACCCTTGATATTCTTTGCCCTAGCTTCGTCTGGGATACAGTTTAGTACCCCCAAACTATTGGTGACCCATTTTGTTAACTTGAAACCACCTTTAGCAAATAGTTCACAACGTTCATGGTATAACTGAACTGCCTTGCATTCGCCATCCACTGACTTTAAGTAGTCGTCAACATAAAAAGTTATTGTGCACCGCAGCAACTGTGTCCTGGTGATAACCCTGTTCATTATCTCCCGCAGTGAGACTCCAGGTCCCACCGAACAAATGTACCACCATCCTGTACACCATTGGGGTTTGTGCCATGTTTCCATCAGGCCACCACAGGAACCGTAACACGTCTCGGGCTGGTGTGACACGTACCTGATAAAACATACTCTGGATATCTGCCATGAGTGCAATCTTGCCATTCCTGAATCTCATTAGTACCCCTAGTAACTTAGTAGGTTAGATCGGGTCCCTGGTGAACTTGATCGTTCAAGGAAACATCGTGGTGCTTAGATGCACAATCATAAACAATACGCATCTTATCCGGCTTCGTGGGGTTAAACACCGGATGGTGTGGCAGATACCAAACTGCACCCTCTGTCCCTAATAATACATCTTCTGGCACAGCCTTTACACAAAACCTCGTTCATTCCCTCCGTGTACCGCTGAAGAAGCTTGGAATCTCTGTTTAATCTTTTGCCTAGAGACTGTAGTCGGTTTTCTGTCATTTGTTTGTTATCTGGCAATTTTGTCGGTCTATTCTTAAAGGGGATGGGGAAGTTGATAATGTCTATCCTCTTTGCAGATCGTGTCCTCCCACTCAGACACCACTTGTTTGTCGTTTACTGACATTTCCTTTGTATCACATGCCAGTGATTCACTAGAATTTAGCTTTCAGAATCGACTCAACTGAAGTTCTAGCTATTATAGTTATACTCACTACATACAAAGTGGGTTGTAGCGAGGTAGCCACATGTTTTCCCAAGTGGCCCAGTGTTTTTACCAATTCTAATCTCTAAGGGAATCAGAGCCTCAGGAACATCTTGCCCGATAAGCAACCCCACATTACAAGTTCGGATTTGTGGTAATTTCAAACAAAACAGATGTGGCCATTTCCCAAGGTCTTCTGCTTTAGCAATATTCTCTTCCCGTATAGGAAGTTCTGGTTTGGTATACACATTGGGTAAGTTTATGGTACATTCGCCGTCTAGGCCAACCACCATATGGTGGTGTCGGTAAGACTACCCTTCTTTTTTAATGTGGTTCAGGATAATTTTTGTTTCCTGCCACGGATCCCAAGAATTTTGACTAATTCCACAGAACAAAAAGAGCTGGTCGAACCAGTGTCGAGCAAGGCATATGTTTGTACCCCCTGCCCCTTGCCATTGGCTGAAACCCATACTGGGACAATGGGCAAAGCAACCCGTGCTATCCCGACCCAGTGTCGTTGTACGATTCTGAGCTTTCAGCAACAAATGCTTTTTGAGCTGGCTCGGCCACTCTATCAGTGGTGACAACTGCGTCGTCCTTAGGCCGTTGTTTAGAATCTACATCTGGCTGATGAAGGAAATTGCCCACATCCTTGTACACTACATGTACGATTTAATCCACATTTACCAGCCCAATGCCCAGTTCGAAGGCAGTTAAAACATACCTTCATACCTTCTAAATGCTATTCTTTCTTCAGGTGTCAATGCCTTGAAGATATCGCATGCAAATAAACCATGGTTACCATTACATTTCAGGCAGCCCTTTGCATTGCATTGAAAGTACTACCTTTAGCTCTGAATTTAGGCTTGTCGCCCTCAACTCTATTCACATTTGAATGGTATCCTTGTTTCGAGAACTCAACTGGGTCATTGGCCTCTTCAGCTGCATCCACTACAAATTCTATGAGATTGACAATAGTAGGAGATCTATTTGATCTTTTACGAATCCCTCTTGCTTCTCGGATCCATCTACTTCGCAGGTAGTTTTTTCCACAATTTTTCCACAATAGAAATCATTACCTTTTGGTTGTTTAATTCTGAAGTATACCCCATTGAATCAAGGGTGACTTGGCAGCCTGTTAATTCATCAGCAAACATTTGAAAACCTGTGGTATCGTTATAAGAGATAACCCCACCAGTGGTAACTTTCTGCAGCCAAGCCTCAGCTATTGTGTGACTATTCCCAAATCTCTGGCTCAACAATTTCAGTGCCTCACGATAACCTTCATTAGGATCCATTACTGAACAACACCTAATTAGATTACCTGCCTTACCGTGACAATACTGCAGCAGCCTTGTTAGTTTGGCGCTATTGCTCAAACTAGACTGACCAATACTGTTCTCGAATGCCCTGATGAACGTCCAATAATTTAGCGGGTTCCCATCGAATGTCGCCAGCTGGGCCTGCGGCAGGTGAAGAGCCTCAAGTAGTTGGCGTTGTTGTCATTCTCCCTGCTGTAACATCACATATACTGGATCTGCTGGGACTTTACTGTAACTGATGCTAGCAACAGAATCTGGTTTCGTGTCAATACGTGTAGAATTATCAGTCGTGGGTATCCATTCTTGAGCATGTAGATCATCAAAGATGCATGCTGATCTGTATTATCCTCAGTTTCCGATAAAGCTTTCGGGGAACGTGCACCATCGGTAGCTTTCTGGGCTGTGGAAGATCTCTCTCCAGATGCATGTGACGTCAACACATCTTCTTCTGCCTTGGCCATGGCGAGTTCAGTTTCTAGCTGAAGCTGTTCTTTCTTTTGTGCGAGATGTAGCTCTGATATCTCAAGAGCTTGACGTCGACTAAGGAATGCTGCTTTCCCTGTTAATGCTGCTCTTTTAGCCGCTAACCCGGCTCGGGCACTCGATGTATTACTAGCCGAAGGATCAATTTGGCTAGCTGAATCTTCTGGTTGAATATCTGGGATGCCATCTGCATCCAACCATTTATATCACCGAACAGGTCCGACGCTGTTATTTCCACTGCATCGATATAGGTTTGAGCTTCGTCCTTGTCCTGTTCTTCCACCATAGTACTGATGTACTAGTTGTGAACCTTTCGTAGTCCATCTAGAACTTCTCGATATTTAGATTCCCTTTCTTTTACTTTACTTATAGCATTGGAATGTCTCATTCGGGTGATCGATTATGCGTCGCAATTCATTACTAATTTTTGTTAAGCAAAACTTCATTTTCGCTCTCTTCTTCTTCAGGATCATGCTATAACAAAACTTACGACATCGAGCTGTCTACAGGCTAACTTTGAGCTGCTGATGCAATTTGACGAGTAAATACATGAGGTGACGACTGTGTCCACGGCAGAGCCCGGATTCAATAGCGCCACCTATTGCTCGACCATGGCTCGCCGAAGAGATTATTCGCAAAAAAAAAAAAATCATCATCCTGTCCACAACATCCCTTATTCATTCATGACATATAGCCTGGCTTCCTGACCTGTACAAAATAGTTGAACAACTGTGGTTAGTTAATACTGCTCTGATTGGACAGCAGATCTAGTCAGTGGGGAAACACAGTAATTTTAAACCTAACTTGTGCTCACTATTGTTACTGTGTATTTAGAGGTTAATAGAGGTAAGAAAACATCCTGCGTTTCCCCCTGGTTATTACTAATACCTGCAAGTATTTTAATTACAACTACTTTACCATAATCATTTGTATTTATCAGGAATATGAGACTTGTTTTTCTAGGAGAAATTAACTGTTAGGGAAGGATGTAGACAAGTGCATACATGTTGCATTGAGTATTTAACCAACGTGGCTAATCTACTGTATATTATGGCATTTTGTGTTGTTGAAACCTCCATGTTATTCAGTGTCCAGTGCTCCACAATACAACTATTACAAGAGAGACACTAGTGTGCTACATATAGCTTCCTCGTGGTTGACAGAAGACTTGGTGTAAACTATTGCACTGTCAAGACATGTGAATGGACCTTTATATGCCTGGAATATGTTGTAAGAGGCACCTTTAATGTTGCAAGAAGTGACTAATAGCTAATTTTGATCAGAACAGGTAAATTTATTTTGCCAAATCTTGTGGAAAGATCTTTTTCTCGTGAGAAATTCCTCGTGTGCCAAATATCTCACGAGAATTATTCTGGCGAGATTCTCGCGAGAATCTTTTGTCAGGGCTATTATTACTATTATAATCCAAAGAGAATGTTCTTGACATGCGTCCCAGGATTGACGCAGGAATTGCCTTGCATGGTGACCACCGCTCGCTTTATTTATTTCATCACATTACTAGTAATAGTATTATTTTCTCTAATGGCATCCCGTAAGTTTCCTGAGATTATTTTGACACTTTGATTCTTTGAACCTGAAACTGCAGTGCTATTCTTAGAAACCTTATTGTTCTATTCTAACATCACCAACTGAGTTACACTATCATTCATCATCCTATCTCTCCTGTCGCTTTCTGCTAAACTCGAAAACAAGAATGGCTTTACAATGTTTAGCAACAACAACGACTATAAAACTATGGCGACCACTATCTGCTGTAGTGTAAGTTTGTCTGGTTTACTTAAGTTTTTTATACCTAGGCTACAGTAGGCCTATCGTTGGGCTACTTCGGTTTAGCCTAGTAAAATCCAAGCGGGCGAGTCCGGTAGCGTATACTGTGTAAACGCCTACTACAGTAGGCGCATGTGGCCTAGTCCTTGAACAGGTCATACAATTTACGCCTAACGCCGTAACGTCGGTATATTTACACAAAACTAAGACAATGTTAGTGTTACCGATATGCAAGTAAATCCCCATGTACGCTATTCTCTCACACTCACAAATGTTATAACCCTAAATATTATAAAATATATATATATATTAAATAATTAATATTAATAAAACCGGTATACTGACAAAATTAACCACAGGTATGTCTACCATTAAGTACCAATAATTATTAATACTACATGTGTGATTGTGACATCGTTTTTGAGGAATAATTTGATTTGCTGGTAGTGGTACAGTGGTAGCAAAAGAGGCGACAATTATTAATGTACATACCGCGCCATTTTCTGACTTGCGACCTATATTGAACTGTTGTCAAAACAAGTGACAGTCATACACGTGCTCTACTGCATCCATATGGAGAACAATGACATTTTTTCACCCTTTGCTCTACAGTGGTAATATAATATTAATAGCTTTAGCTTGTTGCTATGGTAGCTTTGGTAACACTTAATTTTTAGCTGTTATCAGGGAATCCTATTTGTTTAATTCCATGTTAGTCAACTGTATGGTCAAGTAAATCAACTGTTATGCAACTGCACTGTTCAACGTCAGTAGCTTTCCTTAACACGGGGTAGCAATAGGATATAAACCAAAGCGCAATGTACGCAAAAGAGATTGACCGTCGAAGACGAGGTAGGTCATGGGGAGAAGTAGTATTGAAAGAAATAGTATGTAGTTTGAACAAAGCACATTACACGTTATACAAGAATGCTCGCTACAAAAATGTATCTAGTTGACTATTTTTACCCAATGCTTGAAGGTATTTAATAATGTGAGTTTACAACACTGTTTCTATCGTATTTGTGTCGGGGACCGGGGTCAAAACTAATGTAATTAACAGGTGGGATCATCATTTTGTGCAATTTCCTTATTTGGAATTTACTTGCATAGCGGAAACAAAAGCCTTGTTTGTGTAGCATACCGTAAATTATAGGATCTAGCTGTTTAAGAACTACTTTTAGTTAATGCAAGACCATCTCAGGTATAGTATTTGTATTTGTATGTATTGATACTAGCCTAGCCCCTCCCTTATTAACATATACTCACGTATCCTATATTTGTGGTGGTCTTGAAAGACCGTAAATATATCCCTAACTTAGACATATCCTATCCTACTCAGTCTGGCCTGTATTAACTAAAGAAATTTGGCACATCTACTACTAAGTACTAGTACAGTAGTATGCTAGCTAGTACTAGTACACTGTATACTAGTTTTCGTACGTACTTGTAGCCTACTTCAGGCACTAGCCACTTAGCTTGATTATGCCAGGGCCTAGGTTATGGTATTGTTACACAAACCGAGTCCATGTGTAATGTACCATGACCTAGCTGGCCCTGATGTGGCACATATAGTCCCTGATCAAAGACTAGGTTTGCCATAGGCTATTCCTTACTCTGTTCTTTAATTAAAGTGGAACACAATAGACAAGAATGAATTATGTAATGTTGGCTAACAACTTATTATAGTGTTCTAAGACAATTCTAGGTCACAGGCACTCGCAGCGTTTTATTGAAATGGGCTAATTTTAGGCGATAGTAACCTAGTAACATGGGTAGCCAGTTCTAACCTACAATGGTATTGAACTTGACACCAAGTAATGTACTAATACATAAATATCACCCAAATCAATGGTTACAGAATTATTGCGAGTTTAGAAACCAAACATCCACCACGCTCTGTGTATGTATATACACCCAAACCCAATACTGTAGACTTGTTTGTGATATGGCAATTAGTCTTCTGTACTTCTGAATTTGAGATGTCAGTTAGTGTACATACATGCGTAATGCACTTTTCTTAACTGTAATCGCACCCTACTACTAGCTTGACATGTGACTTAGTAGCACCGTCTTGAAATCATTGGGGGGAGATTCGTACATGGTAGTTTTCCTTAAATTTCTTTGCAACTGCCCATTTTAAACTCTGCAGTTCAATCTTGAAGCTAGGTAAGTCGGAGTTCTTCTCTGCTCCTCTTAATCCACAGCACACATACACTATAGGGTGCAGGTGACCTTCCTTGTCCTGCTGCAAACATGCTCCCAAACCCAGCAACGCGTAGACTTCTAGTATAAATTCCTCCTCAAAAATTGGGCACACCAGAACAAACGTTACGGACAACAGTTTCTTCTGAGAACCAAATGACTCATCTGTTTCCTTCATCCAGATTATGGCTCTCTGACCCTTATCACATCTTTCCTGCTGTGCTTCTCTTACTTAACTCCAACTAAGAGCATGTATCGGTGGTGTGATCTGTGCGAACTTGTCTCACTTCAACTTAAACCTGTTGTTTATAAGCCGCTGAAATACAGACTGTACAGATTCAGAATTATCTGGAAATACCCATGTGACAAGTCCATCGAGAAGAAGTGTTTAACCCCACCCATAGCCTCTCTATCAAACGAAATGAATCCTTAACAGTTACAGAACTGACGATAGTCTATAGAGAGTCGAATTGCACTAGACTTTTCCTAAATAACATCACCAGGATTGCATAAGGACAATCAAGGTAGACTAGGCCCTGAAGCATCTGCTGGTGTGAGAACGTGTGCAGTACCTACTGGGATTTCTTCCATTGCATCACCCATTACTACTCTCCTTACCTTTGGCATCACTTCTACTGGTATAGTTCTCTATCCCAATGCAATGTGGAATTCTTATCCTTTTCCTGCTTGGTAAGCCAAAACTGTCAATGTATTACAACCATGCAAAATAGGGAATTGTTCCTGTCTGTCCCTCCTGGTAGGTTTTTGGGATGTCACCAAGAAGCCAACTTCTGTGGTGATACATTGATAAGTTATAGAGCCTCTCATACCCTTCCACAGGAAATTCCACCCTTTATCGTCAAACCTAATTTATTCAGTAAACAAGTTTCTCTAATTTGCTAGTTATGCCTACGTTGCCCACTTGTCCGCATCCAATAATTATCTCTGCCATACTCAAACTTGCTATAGGACTGCAACTCATCCAGGTCATGTGCATCCACCCTCTCTCTGTCTCCAACTACTGCTTCTAACACGACTGGGGTACGTCATTCACTCTTGGATGATAATTGGGCCTTTTATCCCCCCACCGTATTGTCTTTGACTAAAGGATTCAAATTTCACAGTAGTAGCAAGGGCAACTTGACTGTCCTGACCAACTTCACTTTCATTGTCATTTCTTTCAACGTTTTGCTTACCACTTGTGTATATTTATTTCCCCAGAATTTTCTTTTCTTTGATCTGTAAGGTCCATGCTTTCTATCCATTTCGCAAAATCATTATAGATTACACAAATTATTCTGCTAGACTCCAACGAACGTCAACGCGCTGTAAGTAATGCCTTGTACAAAGTATGCACATTCCTAGCATGGGTTTTATATGTAAATGCTTCTAAATAAACTTCATCACTTTCTGGTACCGTTGTCATGGAAATGTAATTGTAAACAAAGACATTCAAATCTAAACTACCTTGTTTTTCATGTATTTTTGTATGATTTTTAGATTTGAAAATAACTTAATTCCACCCCTTGGATTGTGAAAGTATACACACTAAGGGTGAGAACAAGACAACTACAAAAATTGACTTTTGGGGGTACCTTAAAGGGTATTTAAACCAACCCATACAAGCCTTCCAGCAGGACTAAGGATGTTTTCAAAGCACATAGAATTTACAGTATATAAACAAAACAGCCTCTGCCCACAAACACTGTAGTTCAGGTTCAATCCAGGGTCAATTCAGAGTATTGGCCAGGTGGGTAATTGGACATCCATAGAATCATGGTCAATAGTATGTCAGAACAGCTCGGTGACCACCACAGGGAACCACAAAGTATCATGAAATCCACACATGTACAAGTTATACCCGAAGATAAGAAACCATACCATTCAGTCTAACAATGCCAACTGTGCTTCATTGTTATTTCTACCAAGTATACAGTGTGATGTCTACAGTGTCATACAAAAGTTCCATAAGCATCCTTAACTCAGCACAATGGCATGTAAGCAACCTTGGAATGCTTGCATATATTTTCAACAACAGCTTTTGTTTTGTTGTAAATACCAAGACAGCAATATACAGCACTACAGTGTGCTTGCCAACACATTGCAATGCTGGATTAGCTACAGATATTGGAAAACCAGATTGGACCAGTTAGAAGCTATGAAAACTGGCTGTTCCGAGGATGTGCCATATGGCGAGGTCAATGATACACAATTTCACTTACTACATTAATGTTAGTACTTTTTCGGCCTTCTATACTTCCATACAAGGTAATTGCTTTAGGCCTAGGTTTATATCTATCTGTCCAAAAAGATATGTATCAAGTTAAAGGATGTTGACTAGCCCCCTCACTTGGAAATCGAATCCAGTTGTAACACTACTGGCAGTACACATTGCTTAATTAAGAGCATTGTGTATGTATAGTAGTTGTTACTGTTCCTTGATTACATGAGTGTGAAGTGAGGAAAGTGAAACGTCAAACATTAAATAAATGTGTGTCAATCAATGGTAATATGTATAGTGTCGGCATGAAAATTGTTATAATAAGTATATAATAAGTACTTGGTTATCTGGATGTTGGATCTCCCATTTCTTAAAACACCCTAATGAGACTTCAGTATTGGATATCAGTGTTCATACAGTGCTTGGCATTACATTATGAAATTATCGTCCCTTGTGGAATTCTAACCCCATACCACACTTTCTCTTAGAAAAGTGCAGTAATAAAATTCTAACCCAACTTCCTGTTTCACACTCAAGAGGCCATCTTGTTTGCTCAGTGACACAGCACTGGAACTGGTCATAAACAATGACCTTGATTCAATTACACTTATTTGTGATTGCTGTGGTATCAATACCCTTGTAGTGGGTTCTTTTTCTACAGTATTTTACCAGGGAGCTGCCACTAGATTTTACCATTTTATTATTTCTATGCAAAAGAAAAGAGATTCAGGCAAAAATAATTCGTGTCCCCACGGCACTGGGATATTGTAGACTATGGACATACAAAAGCCGATTGTCAGAAAATTAACGAAAATGGAAATTCCGTAAACGGACAAAAATAACGGATATCGCTTGAACAGTTAATTGGCCTACGGATACATATTACGAAAATTAAACAAAATCGCAGAAGTCAAGTAAACTGAATTTGATTAATCCCTTGATTGGGGGAAGGGGGGGGAGGGGTGACGGCTATGGAAACACAAAAGCCAATCATGTAGGAAAAATTA
>JAODAG010169620.1:2713-25745 GCA_027574785.1 Orphnurgus asper
GTGTATCTTTTCTTTATTTTTCAGTTTCATAAGGACTGCATCGATCAGTGGATTGTTCATGAACATTCAACATGTCTTGTGGATGGTACTGTGTATCTTTTCTTTATTTTTCAGTTTCATAAGGACTGCATCGATCAGTGGATTGTTCATGAACATTCAACATGTCTTGTGGATGGTACTGTGTATCTTTTCTTTATTTTTCAGTTTCATAAGGACTGCATCGATCGGTGGCTTGTTCATGAACATCCAACATGTCCTGTGGACGGTACTGTGGTGTGGAACCCTCTAACTGCAGACCTCACCGATAGGAAGAAGATGCACAAAAAGAAACCCCCAGCCCACGAGCAACAAATCCAGAGCAAGTTGGATGATCTCATTGACTTGATTGGGATCAGTGCTAACATGCATATTACACCTTTAGGGAGGAGTCTTGGCCCAGCAGGTCATGGCCCAGGGAGTAGGGATGAAGGGCTAGCAGCAGAGATTCCACAGATGGGACCGGGACTAGCAACCCAGCAGCCAACCTCATCTAGGTAGTATGATAATGCTACTGTAATCTTACTGTAAAAGGACCTAGGCTAACAAACAAATTAGAACTTGTATCCTGCAATAAAAATATCTATTCTGTAATCATCAAGGTACAATTCTCTGATAAGCTCCCAGGGTAAAAAATGCATGAACAGTCATTAGAATATTGCTGTTAGTTCTGATATTACAGGCAATCATTTCAATCCGTGTGTATTTGTGTACTGCCTGTGACTTGGATTGTTTGGTGCAGTTAACATGCAAGTTAATGAGTGGGTGGGGCTAACATAAAATTTCCTAAAATGTCATTATCTCCACCACTACGTTTGATTCATATTAGCTCAACAAAGTTGAGCTAGGATGGTGAGAACAATGGCATCAAACTTCAGCTCTCATGTCTCCATTTGTTATGACTGGGGATTGAAAAATTTGTAAACAAATTAAAAATGTATTGTCAACAGAGGTCATGAGAGGTCAATATTGATATTCAGCAAACAAATATCCTTTAAGTCTATTGCAATTTAGGTAGATATGCATGTCTATACATTTAAGGCATTGTTCGGGAATTAGTTCATTTGTTTTAATTGGGTTGTTTATTGTGTTATTGGTAAATTGTTTCATTATTTTCAAATTGTTCAAAGTGAAAACAATTCTGATCAGTGATTGTGCATTTTGTCATTATTGTTGAGATATGTTTGATACCATGGTTACATGTCCATATAAGCTTGCATTGTGTGCATAAATGGAGCTGACTCGACCATCAATTTAGTGAAACAGTATTGCCTCTTACTGTGCCAGAAATCTAAAATTGGACCCATGGAATTATATTTCTTGCAGGAATTGTCTGGGGATTGTCAGGGCCTTTTCTGTTTATGGAAAGTAATGTTGTGGCAAGCTCAATCCCTGATGTTTTAAACCAATAAGGAAGGTTATGAATGTAGGAGAAGGGGAGGAGGTGAATGGAGAGGTAGGGTTTGGAATGAGTGAAACAAGGAGAGGATGAAAAATACAATTACCATAGTTTGCACAGAAAGAAGTGCCAGGTATTTTCTTGTATTTATTTGCAGTTTTTTAAAGTTCAGTAAGAAACTTTAACCTATGATTATAATTCATAAGCAGTAGTACTGCCACCCTTTTATAATGAAGTGAGGGGTGAGGCCATATGGCCTGCTGACTCCGCTACACCGGTGATAGTAACACATTGATTTGAAATTGTACACCAAATAAGCATCTGAAGCTTTCATATAATACACAAGGGTTTTTGGTTCCGATGTCGAAGGCAGTCATCAGAACCCATGCAGTCAAGTTTTGTTTAGTAAGAAAGGGTCGTCAGGAAGGACCAGTGTCCTCGTGAGCAGGACCCATATCAAGAGCAATCTGACCGCAATTGACACTTTTTAGGTGCAACAACCAAATCGTGCAGACTATTCCACTCATCCACAACTCACTATGAGAAGAAATTCTTCAATACTGCTATCTAACTACTTCGCTCCATCTGAACCTTTGAAATTGGCCTGCAGTGCTCCTCAACCTGAAAGTAGGTCTCCACTAACTCCTCTATGCTCAAGAGAAGTTAAATTAAGATTCTTCAACTTCCACAAGCCTAGTAGCCCTTCTCTGAGCCTTTTCCAATGCCTGCCTGCCTATCCATTGAAAAGTAGGGATTCCATGTCTGTATATCACTACAATACAACTACATGTAGAGCCTATGACAATATCCTTGAAGATTGTGTCTAATTATTCCTAAAATCCAGTTAGCTTCCTAGTTGTATCACTGTCTAGAAGGCTTCATGGAAGAATATATTTTATAATATGCATTATGTAATATCCTGTAGATGAGGGCATCAGAACCTCAATTATGCAGTTCTGCAACCTGATTCTCTTTATAATTTAATGAAAAGGTGATGTTAAGTGATTCATTCTTCCTACATCACTGTTACATGTATTTATTCAAAGGACTTGGAAGTATGGCAATGCCTGATCATGACATTGTTTATCTTTCATTCTGAAAATGTTTGCTGCCTTAATTTTGTTGTCCACTATTGTCTATACAAGAGGGCTTTGTTCACAAACTTTAAGTGTGCTATAATGTTACACCTATTTTCAAAAAATGTAACCATTGTCTTCCTGGTAACTATTAGCCAGTCAGTCTTACAAGTGTGGTCTGCAAAGTAATGGAGTCAATTATCAGGGATGCAGTATTTTCATGTTTACTGTGTGTTAGAACATTCACAGCCTAGTTTCATTCGGAAAAATCCTAATCCTATTTGTTAATGGTTGAAAAGTATCCTGGGGTCATCATAGATTCTTCTTCTAGGCAGTGTGCCGAAGCTGCTAGGAAGGGTAACTGGATGTTAGGATTCATTAGACAAAATTTCAAGTTTCTTCATAAGGATATAGTGGGTAGGCCCTACAAGCCAGTTGGTTAGGCCTCGCGTGGAATATGCAGGTATGGAATACATACGTTTCAAATTTAGGCAAGGGCTGGTAGGTTTGTTCTAGTCAATGGTTGAAGTATCTTAATTTAACCTATTGAGCTTGGACGACTTCGTGGTGATTGTACTTTTTTTTAAGAGTCGAGAAGCACTAGAGGCTACTGTTTCAAGCTTCAGAAGGTGCGATATAGGTTATGTTAGAAAGAGAGTTGTGGGTGAGAGGAGTAATCTACCTGATTCAAGTCCTTCCTGACCTTTTTCTTACGAAACTAAACTATTCCCTTGCATTTAGCGAATGATGACCAAACGAAAACCAAATGGCGGGTGACTCAAAGATCACATTCCAGGCATTCTCCTGCCCCTCAGGGTTCCCTGATACTAATAACAATGAATATTCTTCTACTAATTCTTGTTCACATAGGATAGGGGAAAGCCAAGAAGCAAGCACTGCTGTTACAGATGCAAATGAGGGGCAAGATCTACAGTTACACAATACAATGGACAGTTGTTTGTCTACTTTGAATGTTCATCGTGTACAAGAGGGCAGTGAAAATGATCACTCATCAAACCATTTCAATGAAGTCCACAAGAAGAGCGAGCCAAGTTACAAACCACCTTCAGGATCAAGTGGTCGAAGGTCGAGACCTCTCAAGACTCGTAGTAATTCTTCTACGTATGTACCAACGAACTCAAGTGAAAGGGACAGTTTTGGACTTGCCACAAGTAGCTCTGCAATGAGTAACAGTTCACCAAATACTTCAAAGAGAACATCTGTGAATGCAGATGGAATCCCTGGGAGGTTGTCTGAGAGAGGAAGGAGTGATAGGTGGAATCGTTCAAGCAGACGCCGAGCTAGAAGTACAAGTACAGGGAGTAAGGCATCGGTAGATAGGCTTCAGCCGGAAAAACTGGAGGTGAGGTAAAAAGTTTTAAATACAACCCCTGGCCTATGCCATCACTTCGTTTCCTGACAAAGCCATTATAGGAAACCTTCCGAGTTGCTTTGGTATGAACTTTGCACCCGTACAGGGGACCATTACACCAACTGTGGAAAGAGACTTCAGCAGAATGTCTGTTATCTTCACCTATATGTGGAAACAAATATTGCAGCCAATTCCTTAACCACTATCTGGTTTTTAAGAAAACCCTCCCAAGAAAGAACCTGGGATCTAAACCAAACAAACGGCTTCAAAAGCCAAACTGACCAACTTCTCAGCCCCAGTCCTATTTCGATTGGACTACTAAGGCTAAAAGATCGTTGGGTGGATGTAGTGCCACATAAAGTGTAGCCAGTGGCTCTGTTGGAAGACATTGCCCCACCATTAACCAGTGCGGGCCGTCCTAAACACAACAAATACTACACATGCATGATCTTAGCCAATAGGCCAAGAAGCGATTCCTTAACCACTAACTTCAGCAACAGATAACATGTTAATCTTCAGAAGAACTTGTGCTTCCCTGGATTGTGTGGCTATAATGTGGTAGGGGTGATATCGTATTTAGTATTGTTAGAAGAATTCTAACATGAATTTATTGTTTTTGATGCTTCAATTGTGTACAATCCTGTGTATGATGCAACATCACATGTAACATCCGTTAATGTAACAGTTATTGACAGCTGTTGAATATGGTAGAGCAGAGATAACACAAGGTGCAACCTTATGCAATGAGTCAAAGATGAGTTAAGCGTTCAGTGATGATATTTGCATTATCCTATATTGACATTTGTGTCAGTAATATTCGTTCCGCTACACTTGCACATTGAACGTTGCTACGTTTTACTAAACTTTTGGTTTGGAGTAGACAATATATGAAATTAAACTATGGAATGTAAAAGTTCTGAGCGATATCCTTGAGATTATTAATGATGCATTTTTACCTGATTTTAAGAATCAAAAGCTGCAAAGAGAAACGAATGGAAAACGTTTGATTTCATAGTGAATTTCATCATTCCATTCTTTCACATATACCTGTATTCTGTAATTTATTCCATAAGAATGCACTTGATGGGAGGAAGAACCAGGTGGCTTCTTTTGGATTAATTACCAATATTAATTTTGCAGTTCCAAACAAGTTCATTTCCTGTTGAGATGTTTTTAATCAGGAGAAGAGTATAAGTTTACAAGGGTATTGGGTGAACATTAAGAACGATCAATTCAATCAAAATCAAGCATTCATTTAATACATTTCAGTGTTTAGAATGCTTTGATATAAAGGTAAGGATTGTATAACCTGTAAAGTCACCAACCTCTCTCTGTCTTCATTTACAGTTGGTTGCAAATTTGTTCCTTGGATCACCTCAGGGAAAATTGATAAGTGAAGGATCACAAGGTCAAAGGTCAAAACCAGGTTTGATAAAGGGTACTCGAAGACAGCACAGAGCAAGTAGTCTACCTGGAAATGTGGATGAGATGGTCGCTTTCGATTTGGCACCGACAGTGTACAGTTGTGGCGGCATTGAGTAGTTGGTCATACACACTATATGAGTAATACATATTCTGGATCCTGGAAATAGTAGCAGTTTTCTAGAGGTGTGAGAGGCAGTAACAAGTGATATGGGTAAACAGATGTTAAAGGATAGTGCTGCTCGAAAAGATATGCAAAACCTCAAGCCTATTGGCTAATGTTTATATCACTGCATACTACGAGCTAGCATTCTTTGATAGGTCTACAAATCCTGGCTGTCGGACTATCAATACCGCAAGTCTATTGGCTAATGTTTGTATCGCTTTAATGATCATTAACTGAAGACGAGCTAGCATTGCTTGAAAGCTCTGCAAATCCTGGCTTTTCCAAGCCAGCCTATTGGCTAATGTTCTCAACTGTTGATGTACAGTCTTTGCCTCTAATAATCTTAGTGAAGAGTGTGCCCAGAAGTTGATGAGATAAAGGCATTCCTTTGTATAAGACACAGTGTATGATAATATAAACATTCAACATATCAGCTGTTGATTCTGTTAGGGCATCGGGAGTACGGTAGCTGTGGATGTAAACATTGCAAGTACAGTCATATTAAATGACAAACATTTGTTTGTGATCATTCCTTCACATACCAAATATAATCCATCACATGATGGTGATTCAGATATGCCCTACGTCCAATCAAACCAGGTTTCGAGCTACACACCCAGTTGAGCATGGTGGGATTAATTAAGTTTAGCCACGATATCAAGGCTGGTCAAGCAGGGCAAAAGCTTAATTTTAGTTTAATTTGTTTTTTGGTGGAACTGGTATCTGTACTTTCGGTGAAGTCAATGTTTGACTGGATGCAGTTGAAATTGATGACCTATTTTCGTTAATATCTGCCACTAATTATTTCCAGTGCCTCAAAATTCTTTGATTTAGCTCTTCGTGGCATGTTGGTAATCATTTTGCCAAATGTGAAAGTTCGATGACGCCGATATTTGAAGATTGATATTTAGGATTTTTAATAGCGTAGACGTGCAAAGTTGACGTGTACTTGACTAGAAGTGATGTAATGTCCAAAAACAGGTATAAGGACGCACTTCCATAATATGTAATCCAAAGAGCCCAAAACCCCATAATTACTTAAGTAAAAATGACTGAATTATGAGGAAACATTGAAACCAAGTTTTTCAAAGTGTACTTTGGGTTTGGAATGTATTTTTAATGAATAGGTTTACCATTAATTAAATAACAGTTCAAAGTATAAGAAAATCTCGCTATTGACTTGAAGTAAATGTTCATACTTGACCAGAGAAACCTGCCTTAAGGGTTTGGAAGCCTCATATGCTCAGAAACCACTGTTCATGTTGTGATCGTGGATCTTCACCAGCTTTAACAAACCTCTTTTTGACAAATGTCCAGAAATTACGAGGCAGGCATGTACCCATCCTGCTCCCGGGACCGCCATTTAACGTCCCCATCAGACGGGCGTGAGTGTACCTCAAACTTTGATCACGTTCTCAAAGACCGAGGGAAGTTAGAGCAACCTGTTGATACCACTGCATCTGTTCTGAGCGAAGTAATTGCGACTAATGAAATCATGCAAACCATCGAAAATCTAATCGAACCACTAAACAGCATGGAAGACTGCACTCACCACCACTATGAAACAGCTGTGCTGAACATGTCATACCTGTGGATCAAACCTGTGACCTTTGGTCTAAGAGGTGGACACTTAAACCGCTATGCCACACTCTCAGCCTTTGACAGCTGGCCTTGTTTTGATGAAACTTCGGTTTAATAAAATTTATACATAATTTAGGGATCATACATCGATTAGGGTCAACATTTAAATGCTACAAAATGCTTCTTCTCTCAGAGACTTTTAATTGATTCTGACCAGAATAGTTCAGCCATATCAAACTTGGTCAGAGTTGGTCTGGATCATGTATATCTACCATAGTACTCAGGATTATTATGTCAAAGGATTGCACATTAATGTTGAATGTTGCAAGAAATCTGAATAAAATTCTGTCCTTGGTTCAGCAAAATTGATGCTCTAATTATTCTATTGTCCTGTACTGGAAGCATCAGGAACATATGCAAACGATCGATCTATCAAGATAGCAAATCAATGATAATGAGTAAATGTCAATTATAAAGGACACGCTGGCTGTGATATCTCTTCTTTAAGCATGGGACACAAAGCAAGAGACAAGGTGTATTATCTATCATCAAGTTTAAACTGTTTATTGATGGACATCAAAGGAATTTAAAGAGATAATGTAAATATTATAAGTAAAGAAGGAAAGGAATTTCTGTATCTTCAGTACGGTATATAAAATGATTAACGATAAAAAACTAAATGGTCTAATCGTGTTCTGTCACGTACGGACCCCGTCTAGAATTTGCAGTCTACTTTGCAACATCCTTGAACGGATTTCGTCTTTCATCAGATACTTGCGGCATACTTGAACGGATTTCGTCTTTCATCAGCTACTTGTGACATCAGTCCAGACTTCGTCTCCTAGAGAGAATGTGAAAGGGAAGGATAAAATTGTCTCATGCTGTCTAAAGAGAGACCGAGTAGGCTACGTACAGTACACGACATGTGTCTACTGCTGTAAAATGAATTTTGTTTTCTTCCACATTGATCTTCGGACCCCTCCCTGTCGATACGACACTGCTTATGAAAGAATTGGATAGTCTGGTGTTTAAGTGGTCCCAAATAAAGTAGGTTTTGCAAGCGAAAAGGAAATTCCCACCAAACGTTTTCGTATGCGTTTCACTTTGACCCCATCCACCGCCATGATCACAAACGGAAAATTTGTGCCGAAAGTGAGGTTATTTAATATAGGTAATGTCATGTATGACGTTAGGCGTTATAAATAAACCATATGATGTACACGAAACCAGGTGAAACCAAGGAATAAAGAACCATGGCTCTAATATCAAACAAGAACGGCAACATCGCACCAACCGATAGGCTACACTCCGCAGCCCCAATCACATTACGATAGGAAGATCACAGGGCGAGTGTAATGTGTAGCTCATTGATCTGTTTGAGGACAGTCCTGCTATTAACCAATTCAGGCGGTCCTTAACACCATATATACTACACATGGTTATCCTACAAAACACTGGCTTTGAAGAAAACCCAAGAAGAACATGGGTTGTAAAACAAACAAGGGCAGCATATAACCACGGCACCATCCGGCAAAAACTGACCCAGCCCCAATCCTATTTCGATCGGAGATAGTTTAATGTAGTGCCACGTCATGTGTAGCTCATTGATCTAATGGAAGATAACCCCACCGTTTCCAGTGCATCCTTCATCACACATGATCTTATCCAAAAGGCCAAATACTAACGTTATAAAAGCCGAATCACGACCTGCTGCTAAATCCTAAAATTTAGGCCTCAGCAGGTCGTGCTTCAGCTTTTATAAATTAACTTGTAAAAACATCAAAGCCATCCCACCATGTTGTAGAGTTGCATACAGCTACTGTACAGTATATAATATAGCCTCTACAATTACAACCAGAATGCCTCATTATTCTGTGTGATAAAACCATGAAATATTTGTGGGGACGAAAATAACTGCGTAAATACATAAAAAGAATGGAAAAGGAACGGCGCGACGGCGTGATTCCATGTAGCGTAACTAGTACTAGGCCTATACTGTGCGACAAAACGGTGAGCATGAAGATGTATTGAGCGGGTAGGCCTGCCTGACGCCAGTATCGGCGTTGATTTATCCGTGCGTTAACGGTTACCGTAAGATACCGTACGTTAGCCTAACAAGGCTTCCGGTGCGATATCATTCTAGTATTGTTTATACAGCGACACTACAGCCTTCTTTTCCTCCTCACTGAAAGTCGGCGGCATATATGCTTACTCGTATTTTCCTAACATTAGGCCTACCATGTTAATGTTTCTAGTGGAATGTATATTTTCAAACATGATGGCACCCGTTGCATGCCTATAGGGAGTATTGAAAATGTCTTGCAATTGATTGTGTTCTAGTGTTCGTCTAACATTATACCTGAGGTTAGTCCAGTGCAGGGTTAGTACTTAAACATGCCGCTGTATGCTTTCACACACCCTGTGCACTACACGAGATGTGTTGGTGTTACTCTCAAGGACTAGTGCAGTGGATGAAGAACACGGTATTGTGCATTATGATCCTAGCCAGCTGTCAACGAGTTATATATCGGATATATTGGATATAACGGACAATGAAATCCACAGAACCTTTGTAATTGTGTGGCCGCGATGTTTTGTCCGCAAAAGTTTCCACGTGGCCGACAAGGCTGTCCTGTATTTCTCTCCATCTTTGTTTTCGTCATTCACCTTTAGCTTCATACATTACATATTGCCAGAGAGATTTCCTTTCCGAGAAGTAGAGGTGAAGCCGTTGTTAAGCTGTTACAGTATATATGCTGGTACTTTTAAAAAGCATTGATTGAAGTTAGCTGTAATTCAAACTTAATTTCAACTGCAGGTTTGTAGCTCAGTAAGACCAATGCTAAACTCAAACATAGGAGACACCTTTACTGGTAAAATTAAAAGTATTAATGCATTTTTGTTTCCGCTGTTTACTATTTGGCTTCAGTTTTCTGGTCTGAAAAAGGTTGTTATTGAAGTTGGGAACGCAATATTGAGTTAGTTAGCCTAGAGCTTATTTCGTTTAGACCAAGCCTTTTTTTGTATCTTCATATCAGACGCCGTTGATTATAAAACGAATGCGTTTTTCATTATGCTCTCATGTATTAGTAACAATGAAGGTACGTCAGAGAACTATTTGTTTGGCAGGTATTTTTGTAGGGTAAAATACAAAATTCATATTCCCATCATATCTTCGGTCATGTCACTCCAACTAGTCTTAGTATATATCCGTCTTATAAGCAAACAAATTATTAATTAACCTACTTCGTATGTTATATGTTATTCCTTTAATAAAATGTACGTCCTTTATATTGTCATGAATATGAGTGATGTAGCTGTAACTCCAAGGGTTGTTTTGGAAAATCCAGCACGGCTTGGGATATAATCTGGAAACTGGTCTTTCTGCCGATTCTATGCAATAAATTGTTTTGAATTTTAAATTTACACACTGATTAAACCACGTACCTATTTAATGAAAGAACCTACCTGTATTTTCTTTTTGCATGGCGTCAATCATTTGTTCTTTTACGTTAGGATCGTCTATGTGTGCCAGAAGATTCGAGTGATGACGTAGATGTTGAAGTAGAAGACCGAGGTCAAACGGGTCATTTATATCCAATGATATGTCTATCCTGGTCAATGATCGGAATCCCTTCAGCTGATCCAATACTGATCGAAAAGAAGAATATTCACGGAAAACATAAAACTAAATGTCACCATAATTGCCAGGCACACGTAACTGCGTATTGCGAAATTTAATCGTATGGCTGATGCATAATACTGATGTTAAGAAAGGCCTTTGTCTAATATTTCGAAGGCACGAATTTCCTCTGATGGCGCGTAATAACATGGCGCCAACCAATTAGATGCAACACGCCTCGACGAAAACAAAGTGACGTCGGAAGAATGATACGTTATCAGTATTTAGAAGACGTCGAATGATAATTAGACACGGTTAGAACATAGTCGAGGCAGACAATGTCCAGAATGATAATTATGAGAGATTAGAGAAATTCAATGCTCATGATTTTACAATTGGCTTAAAGTATCGATTTCCAATACAAATCTACGACCTACGGTCAACCGAATAATACATTGCCTTATACATTGCGTTATACTGCACTAATGGAAAGACTACGAGAACCTAAATAGTGGCTATATAAAACAGCCATAAGTCATCATACGCTGAACTATACATATTAGATTCACAATATAGGTCTACACCATGCAATCTAGCCTAGCTACGCTACTATAGCAGTACCGAATGGAGAAGGTAACTAACCAAAACGTTCTAGTTACAGACGAAGCTACCAAGTCTTACAAGTTTACCATTCTACTCATTCTACTTAACCAGGTATACAAGCTATCTGTCATTATTCATTGATCCGGTGGAATTCCAAATTAACCGTTAGTCAGACCTGTTCCGTCCGTATGTTCCGTAACAACACATAATGTATGAGTAATCGAATAATAATAATAATAATAATAATAATAATGCAACATGGTACATATTAGCCTGCCTGGATGTTTGAATCATACCTTCCAAGTCGATTTGAGTCAATTGGTTCAGAACGTTAAGTCTTCTTTCTGTGAATTGTTGCATCGTTAGTTCCTCGTCGTGACCCTTCGTGTTATCAAAGTTGTTTGATATTGTCTCTGCTTGGTTTACTATTATTGATTTGAGGTCCTCATGTTCGTCAGTCAGTAATTCTTCATTGTCACTGTAACCTTCGAGCGGTGTCGCTTCCGAACTACTGTCTGTAGTCTTTTCTTTATATCTACGTGATGTTGACTTCGCTGCTTCCAAGTTGATTTCTAAAGTTTTGAGTTTTATCAGTTCCTCCGTTATACGATCAACTTCCTCCTTTAGTAAGTCTATTTGAGCCTTTTTCTTCATTACAGCATTGGCTTTATTCATTACTTCCTCGTTAGCTAAAGCCCTTCTTGTGTTAAATGTTTCCATAACATCTCCTGGTTTGAGTTCCTCCTCCATTAGATTTTGTCTTGCAACTCTTAGCTTATTAAGTTCTGTTTGTTGGTCTTCCAATTCTTTCTGCGCTGCAGCTATTTCAGAACGTGTCTCATGAAGTTCTTTAGTTTTGATTGCGACATCCTCTTTTTGTAATAGATGTGTTGCTTTTATTGTTTCACTTTCGTTGTCGCCTTTGTTCTCATGTGAAAGGCTTTCTGAATCATTTGAGTTTACCATTTCTAAAGTCTGATTCCGTTCCTCGTTGAAGTTATCATCTCCTGCATCCGTGTTATCAAAGTTGTTTGATATTTTGTTTGTTTGGTTTTGCATGCTTGGCCCGTTATCTTCCTCAACCAGTAATTCTACGTTCTGATGATAATCTTCGAGTGGTTCTATTTCCGAAATAATAACCTCGACGGGAACACGATTGCCTTCCATGTCATCTGCGGTTCTGACTTCTTCGTCAGTCATGTCTGTAGTATGTTCTTTAGCTCTAGGCGATGTTGACTTCGCTACCTCGAGGTTGCTTTCTGATGTTTTGAGGTTTATCAGTTCCTCCGTTATACGATCCACTTCCTCCATTAGTAATTCTACTTGAGCCCTTTTCTTCATTATAGTATTGGCTTTATTCATTACTTCCTCATCAGCTAAATCCATCCTTGCATTAAAGGTTTCCTTTGCCTCACCTGGTTTGAGTCGCACCGCCATAAGATTTTGTCTTGCAACTCTTAGCTCATTAAGTTCTTTTCGTTGGTCCTCCAATTGCTTCCTTGCTACAGCTACTTCAGAACGTGTGTCATGAAGTTCTTTAGTTTTAATCTCGACGTTCTCTTTATGTAATAGATTTTTTGCATGTTTTGTTTCACTTTCGTTATCTTCTGGATCCTCGGGTGAAAATATTTTTGTATCACTTGAGTTTACCATTTCTAAAGTCTGATCCTGTTCCTTGTCGACGTTTTCATCTCCTGCGTCCGTGTTATCAATATTGTTTGATATTGTCTCAGCTTGGTTGTCCATTCTTGGTTCGATATCTTCGTGTCCCTCAATCGGCAATTGGACATTGTTACTTTCGAGTGGTGTCGCTTCCGAAATACTATCCTCGACAGGAACATAATGGCCTTCCACATCGTGTGCGGTCTTAACTTCTTCCTCTTCTTCTTCTTTTTCCTCTTCTTCCTCTTCTCGTTCTTCGTCTTCTTCTTGTTCTTCTTGTTCTTGTTCTTGTTCCTCTTGTTCTTCTTGCTCTTCTTCCTTCATGTCTGTTTTATGTTCTTTCGCTCTAGGTGGCGTTGACGTCTCTAAGTGGAGGTTGCTTTTTGAAGGTTTGAGTTTTGTTAGATCGTCCGATATACGATCCACTTCCTCCTTTAGTAAATCTACTTGGGCCTTTTTCTTCATTACATCATTCTCTTTATTTATGACTTCCTCTTCAGCTAAATCCCTTCTTACGTTAAACATTTCCGCGTCCTCTCCTGGTTTTATTCTCTCCTTCCTAATATTTTGTCTTGCAACTCTTAACTCAACGAGTTGTTTTCGTTGGTCCTCCAATTCTTTCCTTGCTGCAGATATTTCAGAATGTTTCTCTTTAAGTTCTTTAGTTTTGAATGCGATGTCCTCTTTATGTTCTCCTCGTTTACTCATCTCCTCTTTAAATTCTCTTCCTGGTTGTCGTGGAACACGCCTAACGTCCCGTCTGTGACGTTTAATCATTTCACGTGTTGTCGACCTACTAGGTCCTACAGTCGTTGCGGCACTTCCGTGGTCCAAGTTCTCCACATGATCCCTGAAAAGGGGAAATTGCAAAAAGTTTCCGAGAAAATAAGTGAATTTTTAGAAAATAATATATGTAGCTTCGGCTTACCCACCAAACTGGTCTCTGTTCTTAGTTAAGTCTTTTGAAAATAGTTTGCATGATAGCATACAAATGAGGTTTGAATAATTAATTACAAAATAGGTAAACACGATGATGAACTAAAGAATGGACTACATGATGTCAAATGTCACGTCAACATCGCGCTAATCTGATCCACTTTTCAGCTTCATTCATGTACAAGTGTCTCTCCGCAATTAATACCGTCCATACTTACCGTTATAGTCGGGGAGGGGCAGGGAAACCCCCGCTTGTTCGGGCGTCACATGAAGTGATTAAGTAATATTATAGACACGTAAATAGGCAGCCTTACCAATCAATCATGGGCTGCGGCAACCGTAACGATTCTTTAATATTTCTGAAGTTGCCGTCGTCCTCGATTGACCTAGCAAATTAAGAAGAGAGAACGGGACCCGTTCATCGATTGGGCCGCGATATTAATGGAAGTAACGAATATTTATTCATACTTGAAAATACTCGAATTTGATTGGTCCGCTACCGTGAATTATCCATCGGTTAAACTCACAGGCGCATGGAAATAACATACTTCAGTTCAATATATAACTAGATGACAGCATACAGGCTAGACATAGGCGTACCAGGCAAAACGATTGATCCATTCGGGCAAAATGAGACAGCCTAGCCAAAGTGTTAAATTATGCCTTGTATGCCGGCCATGACTACTCAATTTTCCCCTCTCCCTGGACCAATTACGTCTGCCTACACATTGTATACTTCTTGTAACTATTTTGCTAGTGTTCGACGGATTGGTAATTGGAAGCTAGACAACATTATGTAGGTCTACCTGGGAAATCAAACGGACTCAGAATAATTATATGTCACCATGACATTATAATCTGTTAGTTTATTGTCTACGCGAAATGATTCATAAATAAGCCTAGCCTATAGCCTTACGTTACGAGAGCTTCGAAACAGTATCGCAGTTTTATGACAGGGACGTACAACAAATAAAAATTGCATTTACATTGCAGATGGTGGAAGTTCTCATCCAAAAACAGCAAATGATGTCATTTGGGGCATGTACCACAGCAAACGAAAGCTTATAGATGTGGCAACACCATTTGTATCCATTCCTGCTACTTCGTGTTCGGCCGAGAGGTCAGTGGATTACGTCGTATGAAGACTGAAGCGACTGAACAGTGTTGCCCTAATAAACATAGGCTATACAGAACGGCCATTTTCCAATAGGTGCATTGCAATCCAATTTGAATCAAATGATCGAAACGAGGGGCGAGAATCTAATATTTTCTAAACCTATACTAAGTCAGAAGTCTCACTATGGTTTGATCAACTAAACTAATGTTTACTAAACAACTGACACGGTAGTATAAAACTTCGGGCAACTTTGGTTCATAATTCAATATTCGGGCAAAATTACGGAAATCCCCCCCCCCCCCCTGGTATATGAGGCTAGGATCCGAATCACGATGCACCCGCATCGCTGCACCACATACACTGCATAGTCATTGTGCTTGACTAATTACGATACATCTCATGTAATACGAAGATACGCATCGTCGTCTACAGCGGCATGTTCAAGAACTAACGCTGCACTAGAGCTAGACTGCATAGCCTATACGTTGGTTCAACATTATACAATTTACAACCACCGTGTGATTGTTTTCAATGGACCTAGCCGATGCATACATTGAAAAATCAAATTGACATTCCGCTAGAACGTAGATCATGGTAATGTTTAGTGGACACAATTATTGCCGACTTCAGAGGGGAAGGAGTATAACTGGAAGTAACGTAGTATGTTGTTGTCAATTGGCATTCGTCGGTTAGGAGTAAAACTTTTCCTAGAGGAAGAATCAAATCACGTATTTTCTGCTAACATATTTCACATAATAATGCACGATCTACATAGTCAGCAACGCCAACCACTATACTAAGGCTACTAACGAGGCCTGCTTAATTGTAGCAAAATTGATCTGTAGTAACTCATTTTAAATTGACTTTTGGATTTGCACACATATTGGATCACAGTTCAAAAAGACCCAGGATGCATCTCTTCCGTACATGCACATGATGAAAAGTAGCGCTCAACAAGATCACCATGCATCTACAGACCGACAACATGAATAATAGGAATTCTTGGGCATGGGATTTGAGCCGTTGGACGGGAGGGCGCTATCTAGATAGTCTGCAGGCTACTTTTTGCAGCCTGGCTTCAAATTCAATGTTTACAGATTGTTAATACAATTCTACACACTGTACTTACTGTACACACAGCGTACACTGAGTGTATTGCGCGAACTTGTATGGTTAATTACTAAATACTAGGCTACCACTTGTGATAAAGATGAAGTAGGTCAAAGTAAACAAGAAGGAAGGAAAGAAGGAGAAATTTTAGAGGCTATAAGTGCCCTCAGACCTGTGGTGGATCCACAACAAATGGATTCACTTCTACCCAGAGATTTTATTGGAGGTATGTTTGTTACGTAAGCTTTATATAAACGATAGGCTAGATTATTGGGGTAAACAAGATAACTGCTTAAAGAAATGATCTGATCTACATTCATAAGTAGCTCTAAATCCTTCGATTCGGGATTTCCTAGATACCCAACGAAATTATCTTTTTGGTTGATGTATAGTTGTAATTGACAAAACTGCTTTGTTTATTTGAGACAATTTAACTTCTTTTTCTTCTTTTTCTTCTTTTTCTAACTTGACTCATTCAAGCCTGCAGACTATCTAGATAGCGCCCTCCCGAGGAACGGCTCAAATCTAATATGCCCAAGAATTCATTGGCGTGCCAATAAGAAAAAAACGGAGCTCGTTCTATCAAATGGCGAATTTTCAAATGATCGCAACTTTTGGTGCAAATTTCGTCCAAAAAATGACTGATTTTTGAGGTAAATTCTGATATTTTTCAAATTACTGTCATACATACGCCAAAATGTCATGCTGATGTATATATGTCTCAAGGATACTGTGAGGAAAGGGGTTAAAGCATGATGTCACATCATTCTTGTCTTTTATAAGTTCCAGTTCCCCTATCCTACAGATCGTAATCGTTATCCACAATGTTAACATTACGCTCCTTTAATATCAGATTTTCAGTTTTCGTGGAATCTATCTCTATGGTATCTCTACCGTGTGGGTATCGCGGGAAAATGCACTGTCGGATATAGCGCTGGATGCACTCGGACTACCCTTCTGGTATGATCTGGTATAATGATCTGACATCATATGATAATAATTTCATATTATAAATATAAAGGTTGTCTAATTGTATATTCTTCACTAGGATACGAATTATGGTCAGAGATACTCCTGTAATATTTCACCCGTCATATCCAATGTGAAAATTACTGTAAACAACTCCAACACTTATATAATATGCCTTATCGTAAGATATTTGTTTTTATTGTTTCACAATAATTGTTACTCACAATTCGACATTCGGAATATTCTCCACCATCTCTATATCTTCAATGTTGACGTCCTTTAAGGAATCCTTGAGCCTGGAAGTATGTTCAACAATTTCATTTCAAAGAAGCAACGTATCAGCGATTATGTTACAGCTAACATAATAATGGTTCATATGCGATATTAAAATAAAGACGGGAAGGTTTTAAGTAAAAACGTTGATATTGAAGGACCACACATTTGACACGTTTTAGTCTTTGTTGCATTTTCATAGCGCCTTTCGTGATTATTACCCTTTAGTCTAGTAGGTAGAATTCCAGTGTAGCATCACAGCTAAATGCTGTTTTATTTTGTACTCGGTCTCTGGCTAAGACTATGTGTTGTATCTGCATGGTCAGTTCGGCACTTGGTGCATATGCTGCCGTTGTTTTGGTTTTTTGTAATAAAAGAAACAGTATCTGACGTGTTAATGACTGCCGACGTCGGCAATGTCGGGTTTATATCCTTCAACAAGCCATGAACTACACATTACGTGACACTACACTCGATCTTCTTAACTTAAATTGGTTTGTTGTTTGGTGTTAGAGCCCAGGTTTCCTGGGTGGCTTTACTTTAAAGCAAAATTGTATTTCATTTCCTACATTTGACTGTATTAAAATACTTGTATCAAATGTATGCCTAAATAATTATAAAACTCGTGTTTACAGCAAAGTGGACAGCAGCCGCCACTTTGAAGTTTTCCCGAGTAAACAAAGCAGTGAATAATTTTCCAGTTTTAAAACCTTTAGTTTATTATTAATTTATTATAAAATTCCAAACCATCAATTGCACAGTATGTATGCCTCTCTCCGAGCTTTCAACTTTCTCGAACTAACTCGCCGGAAGGGTTTTGTGTACCAAAGATGTTTCGTTCACTTTTCGCCCGCACTTATTGTGATTACATGATCTCGCCTATTTCCACCTTGAAGGTATTGTGATCTAGAACCAGAAATGCAAAATAGATTGTGATTACTATTCTGTATTGTTTGGAATAGGTAAACATGCATGTCTGCTTCTTGCTTTGCTGATTTTATTTATAAACATATGGTAATACTGCAGTATTATACATAGGATACTAATGTTTTCTTCAATTGAATAAGATAAGGATTAGGTATTGCAAACTATTCGTTTGGAGTTTCCATCTCCGCGGAATACTATAAAGACTGTGTTCTACATGTGTTGTGGTAGAAATGATTCGTCATGTACCGGTATAGCTGCAGAGATGTCCGGGTAGTGTATGTTTTACATTGACGAGGGCATTAGCAATACTTACACGATGATTCGCAGATTCGGTGTATTGGCGATATAACGCGATACTTCGATCGGTGACAGGTTTATTAACTTGCTGTAATGAAATCAAGATAACATAATCAACATCTTAAAATGTTTAGGAATAAAATATAGGAACGCAAATTAATTTCGTTTGATTACTCTAACATAACGCAATCTTGGTGTAGCTGTAAAACTATTGAGTACATATTTACATAATATGGTGGCGAGTGGTAGGATGTCTGAATTGAAAAACGGCTGTTGAAACAACTGAATGGAAAACTAGACGTATAACGCATTATACGAACTTTATCCAGGTAACACTGGGTTGAGGGTTATGCCCCCTCATAACAACGATCAAATGACACCTTTTAGCTATACGTGAAGAGACTAAATGTTGCGACGTCATGGAGAGTAGCTATAACAGCCACCAACTGGAGATAGACGACCTTACCGGTCTAGTAGAAATAATACTCACAGAGACTCGATCGTCTCGGGCAGAGAGACTTCCTTTTCCGGAAGCGGTGCAGAGCAGCTAGCGCGGTTGCTATAGCAATGACACGAGGCCGGACAGTAGTTCAACGGATCCGCAACTTGAGGGAACCACGTGGGATTATTCATCGTTGGCGGGAGAAGAAAGGCGATGCTATGGGCGCAAATGCATAGCACCATGACCACGAAAATAAGAACCGCGGAACGTCCCATTACCATGCTGCTTCTCCCTGAAGAGAGAAAATCGTCGAGCAACATTATATCAATGGAATAGTTCATTGAAATCATTGGTAGATCTAGGGGCACGCCCATATGATTTGACATGATTTTCTTAGAATGTTTTTGTAGTTTCCAATTTTGTTGATTGGCACCCTCCACTTGTGAAAATAGGGTATGATTCTTAATTCGTGATTCCACTCTTTCTGTCACATCCTCAACATTTGGTCATAGTCATAAAATCTCAGAGTCCGGGGGCAAACGCACCCAATCAATAACCATCGGAGTACATATACTTTGCTACCCAACCTGCACAGTAAAATTATAAGATTATGCAATACTTCACGCGTAATTGTTTCGTAATTATATCCTCGCATAGCATAATTCAGAGGAAGATCTAGAAGGATAAGTGATGTGAATTCAGTGACCCATAATCCCACATATAAGTAAAATATGTAAACTGAGCAGAGACGTAGTGTGGGAGGAGGGGGAGGGGGATTATTATCTTTCTCATCATTTGATGGCTACCTCTTCCATGTAGTGCCGCAAGTAGTCCAAGCTAGCAAAAACCAGAAATGCAAAATTCATTATGATTCCTAAATGCTATGTGTTTTGGGATGACGTACCGTAAGATTTACTTGTTTGAATCCCGCTTTGCTTATTTCAAATAAAATATTTCTAAGCTTCTGGTAGTACACGATGTTATGATTGTTCTGTAGCTTTGTTACATGCATTCAAAAAGGACCACAGTGGAGCATCCAGCATACAGCAACACTGATAGCAAATTCCAATGTAGCCATCAAACTTACTAGCCTAATACATCATTTAATCATTTAACTTCAGATGCCTATATGTTAGAGAAGGTCTAGATATAACGCAAAGCTATACCTAAGACTTTAACATCGCAAATAACGTGAGAGGGCAGCTGTTTACAACAAACATAATACATTTAAACTAGAAACAAGAATATATATTAATAAGATTGATACTCTACTGTCCTAATTGTTACAAACACACTTTAATACGTGTTACGGTACATAGCATAACATAATACACTACATCAACATACAAATCAAATGCTTGAACATTGTTTAAGGAGAAAATACGGTCGTACGTTCATCTTGTTTAGTACCGTAATTGAAATTATCCTAACAGTTATTAAAGCTACCACAAACATTAATGCAATGTAACAATAAATTATGAGGAAATATTATCGTATGAGTAGGCCTATAAAGTTTAATTTATTGAAAGTTTATTACTAGAATACCTAAGCTATGTTAAAATTATGTTAATACCTAAGCTACCCTATATTAATAATACACCAACCATAAATTTACTAAAAAAATATCAATTACGATTCAAATCAACCGATATATAGCATTACGCAGGAGCGCACAATGGATAATTACTACTAACATTGTTTACAATACGGTAGTCTACTAGGCCTACAAGTTTTAACATCAAGCCTATGTTAGGCAAGTATTTATTTACAAGGATAAAATTTATGGAATGCCTAGTTATCACAAATTCATATATGTAACGCAAGGCTAAGCCACATAATTCAAATACTCAGCCTACACACATGCTTCATAGAAAAGGAAAAGCACAATCTTTCTTTATAGTCGTTTCAACATTCTACATCGGCCTAGTTATCATCAACCTTTCCATGTGGTCATGATGACCCATCAAGTACCACTTGACATATACGATAATTGTTAGGCCATAGGCATATACACTGTACTTCACTTGCTGTAAGTGTTTGCATAATGATTCCCAAGATCCCGTATTGTATTTTTCGATAGGATGTAGTTCCTTACGCGTGCTGGCAATCAACATCGTCGAACATTACATTGCATTAATGTTTGATAAACTTCCGCGAGAGAAACGAACGGAACCATGATGAAACTTTCGTAACAAGATTAGATACAAACATAACTAATCTAGATCGATTTCCCATTAACTGGTTGCCAATAAGTGATAACTTGATATCACATCCCAAAATGGAGGAACAGGAAAGAGGAAATTGGGTTTGTAATGAACATTCATTGCAGTAAAATTACGGCGTGATTAAGTTAGTATGCAACACCTAGTCACTAGACCCAGAGAACGACTGGTTACTCCAATGTACTGGCTTAATTAATAGAAGCATTGGTGTAGAGTATGTAGACTATGCTTAGGCTAATCACACGTGTCCTATGTAGCCTTTGGTCTCCTTAGTAGCCTATTGCTTCCGCCAAGATTTGTTTTTATAATCAATTTTGTACTCACCCATGCTTCGTACAGGTCAAAGATGCTTTACCTTTATGAAAACAACTATCTAAAGTATCAATAATCGCTTTTCTTTGGCAGGTAATGTTGCAATTCATGTCGTTAAGAATTGGTATTGTAACAAATGCGTGACATTAGTTGCGCGACAAAAAGCGGTCTAAACCAATCACATTCGCGCTACTTTATGTACTCCGCCACTTGGGTTGCACGAAACAATAACATGGATTGACACGCGCAGATCGTATATTACCTAGTTACGCGTACGTGCAGTTCAACAATACTCAACTTGTTGCGGTGTCTGCTAGTACGTAAATACACCAAAGAACTATTAGAAGCAACTTCGAGTTTTATCGTTTTGCAGCTATACCGTCCGTCATTATGCTATGCCAATAAACCGACCCTACACAACTATTATACACGCTGTGATTATTGAACAAAAATGAGTACCCTTCTGCATGTGAGCGGAACATGGGGATGTTAAACCTAGGCTATTATTAACCAGTGCTTAGATTCGTTTTGGCATCATGTATTTTCACCAAACACCATCAATCAATCGTATTTACCAGACAGAACACTTGGAATTCCTACCATTCATTAAACAAAATTTAACTGGTATAAACCTCGGAAAAAGTCGGAGTTTCCCCGACTTCCATATAGTTTCTCAACTAAAAGTTGTAATTGTAATTCCAAGCTGAAATATAAGTAGCTTTGGGTTAGCCAGTATGGTATTCCTTTGGTATTTATATTGGAAAATTTTCATTTGATCTGCCGCCTGGAAATGTCTAGCTTCGACTCTGGGTCAACTCCAAGCTTAGTAAAATCACGTGGGACCCATAATACATGAATATTGAAAGCTTGTATTGGAAGTGTTACACTACTGAATTGACCTTATTATACCAAACAATGAATACAATTGTAATTATCAACTGGCTGTGTAGACCACGTAAGTTCAGGCGTTCTTGAAGTAACCTGTTGTTGTAACAGACCTGTCGTTATTGCCTAAGAGTTACTTAATACTTCGATATCTATTCGGTATTTATCTGACTTTGACCAAGTACTAAATCTTAATTACACTTTGAGCTAAATAGTTATCACTAAATGAATACTTTCGGTATTTAATAAGAAAAATATTTTCGGTATTTAATAAGTAAAACAAAATTATGTTAAACGTTCGATTGCTTGCTCTTTCCTCAAACGAAACATCATCGAATGAGGAGGCTACGTATCAAGGATGGCTTGTAAGGGAGAGCAGGTAGAGGTAGAAGTTTTGAAATGGAAATGATTATTTACTATAATTTGATTCCCGCCCACCCCCTGAGATCCTAACCATATCAAGAATGGTGGTGAATTGTCGTGAATCGTATTTTACTATTACTACTACTTCTACTACCACTACTATTATTACTACTACTACTACTACTACTATTACTATTACTATTACTATTACTATTACTATTACTATTACTATTACTATTA
>JAODAG010169732.1:0-14288 GCA_027574785.1 Orphnurgus asper
ATATATATATATATGTGTGTGTGTGAAGCCATATGATTGACAGGCTACGTCATATTTGCAAATAAGCCATCCCGGTACCAAAATAAATGAACAGTTTCCAGGGAAAGGGGCGGGGTTTAGTATGGCACGCCTGTTGTACCAATACGGTGATGTTGCTCTTAATTATGTGACGCCATTACGCAAGTTTTCAAGTTTCGAGTTTTTGTAAACCACTGCAGTCAACTCAATACGCGTTATCAACATTATCCGTTATCCGTTACCGTTACCGTTACGTTAACGACGGCCTGCCGCGTTGGTTGATGTCGGGCTGTCCTCCAACAATTTTATGAGCTACCGTACATATTACGTGGCAAAGCACTCGCCCATTTATCTCCTGACGTCCGATCGAAATAGAATTGGGGCTGGAAATCAGATCAGCATGGCACGGAGATGCCGTGCAGATGTTGCAGTTATTTTGTTTGGAGACCAGGTTCTGTTTGGACACTTTTCTTATAAAGCAAATCATTGCGACAGTGTTGTGACAGAATATGTCATGAACTCATGACGTGTCGTTGTTCCGCACTATGAGAGGTTCTCAGATCATAACATGTTGTAACTGTTAGGTATACTGAGACTCAAAATAGGATTGGGCTCAGATTGGGATGTGGCTCAGCTTGGCACGATGTCGCCGTGTCATATGCTGCCATATTATTACGTTTGGTTTGGGGGACATGTTCTTTCTTGGGTTGGCTTTTCTTGAAAAGATTTATACAATGCGCGGACCTGGCCTGTTACGATCCTAATTATGGTAAGCTAGTCCGATCGAGGCTGGGCGGAGCACTGTAACTGTAATTCGGAGCATCTGAGTAACATGACGTATTATACACAGTTCTTCAAATTACTACAGTGAACGCCCATTCCCTTAAAATCCCTCCCCCAGGGCACGCATCAGTACCGGGCAATTCAACATTGTATTCAGCGACTCGGTTCATAAGGCGGATTAATTAATGAATACATTTGCAATCATAGAATTTCTCGCTGGTGGTGTACATACACGATTTGTTACGATGTATTGAATTGTCGGAGAACATTTTGTTACAGCAATTGATGTTCAGAACATCGCATTATTACAACACACGTTATGATTTAATTGCATCACAACCGTTGTTACAATTACACGTAATGAGCTGCCGGTGAGTAGATCACATAGCCTACGGTACTTGGATTGCAAGACGCGTAATGATTATGGCATATTGGATGTAAGATCGTGTGTTGTATCTATGATGGGAATATCGTCCAATAGAGTCATGAGCTACAAAATTACGTGGCACTACACTCGCCCAATTGCATGTCCGAAATCGAGATTGGGGCTTAATTTGGTCGTGTTGTGGGCATGCTGGTTTTTAATGTATTTCTACAATGGTAAGTGTATATGTAAATGTCGCCCTCTATTAGGTCCCTGCTATGAAACCCAGGATAGCAGTGCACATTATACACCACCTGGTTAACACCCGAGTATTTCCCCCGTATTCTCTCGTATGACTACCGACTGCGACCACCCGGATAAAACCCATACTAGATGTATAGTCGAATGAGCTGATAATATACCCAGCTGTCTTAAGATGGCTCAAACCCCAAATCGACCATCTTATCCAGGACATCCAGACCACCCGGGGTGCACAACATACCAACTGGAGGTTGTGGGCCAAGACATATACAACCAAGACAAAATCTCTGCACTGACTTGACCAAACAACAACATCATGTGCACCGTCACCATCGCGCCAAGTCGCCGGATCCACTTCCCAGCCTTAATCGTATTTCGATCGGGATGTTAAGACATGGGTAACGTTGGGCGAAGAATGTAATGCTACGTGTAGCTCTATTGGAGGACATATCCATTATTGCCAATCCAGGCAGTTCTTTAATTAGCACCACAGATTCTACAAACGGTGCCGTGACATATGCTGCCATTGTAAATTGTTTTTTAGAGCCCATGTTCTTTCTTGGGTGGCTTTTTTAAAATCATTACATCATATATCGTTTAGCTTAACGACGAGTTGAGAACATCACGTAACGCGTGATAATTGAGAACAACATCACCAATAAATTGGTACCAAAGGGCTCTGAAATGCACCAAATGTAAGCTAATAAAATCCTTCAGAGCTATACAGTGCACGAGCGGTATGCTAGACCCCGTCATGCAGGTAACCTCCGTTGCTTAATAGCGAGGGTCAGTGGTGTACGAACAGAGCTTTATGATTGCGTTGCGATTCCCACGGCACGTTTACTCATTAAATCGAGGAAAGCAGCGCAGTGTCGACCCCGTCGTTTGCTTCTGCTCCCGCCAGGTCACTTGAATAAATGTTTACTACATAAGCATAAGCATGAGAAGCCTGGCGGAAGGACAACCAGACCTCAGAGCTACACCGAGCTACATGCCGTAGATTTGTCCGAGTCTACTTCTGTTTTGACTTCCGCGCTGTCTCTCGAGTCGTTGGAGACATGATGTCGAGGATGATCTCAACCGGCTCCAAATTAGGGAGCTTTCTGGCGATGGATAGAGTATGCTTGTTGAATGTTTGTTGAATGCCTGTTGAATGCTTGTCAGATAGCCAGTCAGACTGCCAATCACTGCAGATAACACGGTATGAACTTACAAAACGGAAAAGACAAATTGCCAGGGATAACGGCTATTTTGACCTAGATCCACTAAGTGTATCGTGAATAGTCAGGGCTGTAGTGAAATGGGAAGGATGGGCTATAGGGTGCTACATGGCGCCAACTTTTCAGTAATATTCCGCAAAAATGATCCACATCCCAGCCCAAATCCTGTTTCGATCGGACTGTAAAGACCTTGAGATCATTGGGCGAGTGTATATTGCCACGTAATTTGTAGCTCGTGGCTCTTTCGTCGTAGAGGACAACTCACCATAAACCAGTGTGTGCGGCCCATAACACCACAGACTAACTAAATATGATCGTAGCCAATAGACCGAGAAGCAACATGTATATCATTAGCTATATCTCCGAGTTAGTAGGAAAATTCATCGAATTGGCCGACGTTAACAGTTACCCGGCATCGGATTGAACCCGAACACAAGTTTTTGCGCAATGCGCGGGATTGTACTCCTCATCCCCGGGAGTTATTCTAATGTCACAGGCTTCCGTACATATTCAGGATCCGAATGTCGTATTTAACATATCGGCCCCCATGCATGTCGCATATTTACTGGAAAAAGAGCGTCAAGAAAGGTACCATTTTGCATATAGCGACCTGTCTATTCAAACGATTCCCTTTACGGCCCAATTTATGATAGATGAAACCCCTTCCTAGCAAAACCCTGGACCGCCCATACATCGAGAGACTTCATCCCCCAAGGGCGAAGGGCCTTCCTATTCCATTAATGTTCAGGATGTATCCCCAAGGGCGAAGGGCCTTCCTATTCCATTATTTGTTCAGGCTGTCAAATAACAGTACGGCAATTATTCCCATTTATTTTCGACGCTCTCTCAATTCCAAGTGGTGGCTTAGCTATGGCCAAAATACATGGCAACATTTTGCATGATCTAAAATATGTTTTAATATTTACAAAATGTGTCTCCATCATGTATAACCCCAACCGGACCAAAAGCATGACTACATCTCTGGTTAAATTCTGGGTGATTCAGTTCCCCCCCCCCCTCACCTGAATAGTATATCTTGTTGCGCCTTTGGATACTACCATGGCAGCCAATGATTTGGGTGTCATATAACTTTAGCATGAAGTCGATAACAATTCTCTTTAATTAACCGTCGCACTTGATGACAATGCCTTCGCGGCTACGGCCTTGGAAATCAAGGAACGGTCAAACCAGGGAGCTGCCACTAGAGGCAGCTCCCTGGTCAAACACTGAGCTACCGTGGTATATGTATAGCCTGCTGAGCTACGTATGTATTCATCGCTAATTCTGCGCATACTAGCCTAAAACAAATTATTCATTATTCAATGATGGAGGAATATCAATCAGTTTGGCACTTAAAGTTGAAAAGTTTAGAGGAGCCTAGGCATTTATATAGGCGTATTGAATAATTCTGTTGCAGTTCTCGATCAACTAAGGTATACTCAACAGCATAGGTGCATATACTCACCAACCGATAGGCGCATACTCAGCATGGGCGCATATATCACCAGCATAGGCACAGTCATACTCACCAACTGATAGGCGCATATTCATCAGTATAGGCGAAATCCTGAGGTAAATTAAGGAGCCTCTCCCAACCACAGACGAAGGAATGGGAGAGCAAAAGCTTCGTTCCACTCCCTATGTAAAGTAAATTTTGAAATTATATAACAAATTTTTTGAAATTATATAACAAATTGCATCTAAGCACCTTTAATTATGCAACATATCCTCAAAGGGACATCCCTTCCTCCAAGAACATAGTTCAGTCATCCCTGATTTCTGAATTGGTCGGTCCCGCCGTACGATCGCTCTGGTCCCGCCAGTGTTTGCCACTGCTGAATATGGTCTCCCCAGAATCAGTCATTGTCAGCATAAACATGTTTACACTAGGCTAGCATGGGTATCGTTATACGTACGTAGGCTATAGGATACATTCAATACCCCTATACTGCTTATTTTTTTTTTATAAAAACTGACAAGAATGGGCTCTAAAAGAAAACGAAAACGGCAGCATATGTGGCCACGGCGCCAACTGTTCTAAATCCCAGCCCCAATCTTATTTCCAGCGGACTGTAAAAACTGGAATACCGTTGGGTGAGTGTAGTGCCACGTAATGTGTAGTTCATGGCAAAGTTGGAGGCCCACTATTAACCAATGCAGGCCACATGATACTACACATGATCATGTTCAAGCCAAATGGCATAGAACCCTAATATAAAAGTACTGTAGCCTCACGGAACTCACTATAGGCCTAGTACATCGCCAACTGGTTTCTAAGAAAACCCTCCCAATAAATCTACCAAGGGATCCAAACCAAACAACGGCAGCAAACACCACGTCTTCAAAAGCACCCACTTCTCGATCAGCCCCAAATCTATTTCGATTGGACTGCTAAGGCAAAAGATCATTGGGCGGGTGTAGTGCAACGTAACGTGTCGCACATGGATCTGTTGGAGGACATTGCCCCACCGTTAATTAACCAGTGCGGGCCGTCCTAAACACAACAGATACTACACATGATCTTACCCAAAGGGCCGAGAAGTGGTAATTACTCCTCTCCGTCATCATAATTTTTTGTCTAAGCGGGCAACTGTGTAGTGTATGCCACGGCACCATCGAGCCAAACTGACCAACTTCCCAGCCAAGTTCAATCGGTCTGTAAAGACCTGAAGATCTCATTGGTCGAGTGTAGTGGTGTGTATAGCTCGGACTCTATAGTCCTAGCTAGCTGTCACATGGTTCTCTCGCTGTTCACGGGTGACGTACTTACGGTACATATGACAATGGTATGCTCACAGGTGGACATATCCACAGTAGTTTGCATGTAAGGGGAATAAGCTGTATTATTGATACGTACAATAATAGAAGTGTTACGTAACAGTGGTCTAGTATATCTTGTGTTGTTGTGACGATTTCAGCGCGGGCACTACTGGCAGTACAACCCGGCAACTCCCTGGTACAACAACGATAGTTAGTTGTATGGACTGGTACTCTTGGTTCTCCACAAGACGAATACATCTTTCACCGTTTCTAAAGATCGCTTCTCGGCCTCTTGGATAAGATTATGTGTAGTATCTGTTGTGTTTAGGACGGCCCGCACTGGTTAACGGTGGGGCATGTCTTCCAACAGAGCCATGCGCTACACTTCATGTGGCACTACACCCGCCCAATGATCTTTAGCCTTAGCAGTCCAAACGAAATAGGACTCGGGCTTTGAAGTTGGTCAGTTGGCTGTTGAAGCCGTGGCATATGCTGCCGTTTGTTTGGTTTAGATCCAGTTCAGTTTCTTGGGAGGGTTTTCTTAAAAACCACTGATACTTGTCCCAAGATCATAGGTACCGATACGTTGAGCTTCTATCTGGGGTGTGGCAGTACATGCCACGCACCACAGTATATTATATAGCTTTAATTGTAGGATAGGATATCTATCTAGCTCCATGATCTAATCGACTCGTGTTATTCTTCCACCCCGGGGCCGGGGTACTTGCAGCTTGGCATGTGTAAAACATGTGAGATGAGTCTCCAGAATAGGATACACGGGCATAATGAATAACTTGGTTTGAAATGGAATTAATACTGAGTGTGAAGCCATTTCTGTGACGTATGACATCATCCATTGGAGCCTATACTGCTCACAAGAACACTTCATTATCATTACGAGTATGGCTCTGCATGGAACTTGAATTCCGGGTATATAGCCGCTGTTGGCGAATAGTGTGCAACGAACTTGTCGACGCCATTGAGATCATGGATGGGAACATCTGCGTTGGAGATGACATGCAAGACTAGAGATCATGAGATAAATGCATAAACGTAGGGATTTATATAAAGCCGAACGCTGAAGGAATGGTCTAACCACCCCTAGCTACCCCTGTGGTATTTTGTATTATTGGAATACGAGCTGCTACTGGGATTAGTACTACGTCTGATAACTCAAATTAATAAATAACCAGTTTGTTTCTGATGACTAATTGTTGATCGTTTCAGTTACTTAAGCAATTTTCATCACTTTACTCGGCCGATGAGGTTTGATAAAGAAATCAATTGTACACGATGATTCAGACCAACTTTCGATTTGTCAGTCGGTTTATGCAATATTCACGATCTGACATATGGTGCCATTTGACAAGTAACTTTGTACCTGTTCAGATAAACTTTGCACAATGTATGATTGTGGTGGATGCAATTTTCACAATCTGACCTAGATAGCCTAAAAGTCACGAATAACTTTTGTATCAGATGATTCTGAACCAACTCTGACCATGCAAGCTTGAATGTTTCAATTTTAAGGATTTGACCTTGATGATGGATAATTTTGTACCCGATTCACTGCAGTACCATCTTCGACCAACTATCGATTGTGGTTTATGCTGATCGATGGTGCCATACGACCATTGATCTCAAATCAGTAATAACCTTTGTTAATATACATGTTAGCCACACCCAAAACTACTAGGGATCAAATTTGCTGACCAGACAAACATGTTCTCAGTGTGGAGGACCCATGTCCCTAGTATAATAATCTGAAGTGTCATTTTTGAGGTATTCTTGAGCATATACAAGCTAATTCTACTAAGATTTCTACCTGGCTCCTCCCATCCATTAATAATAATCATTTGGCCTAGGTAGCATGTACATTATGCGTATCTGCAACACCTTGATATCAGATTAACACATCCATATAGCGCTAGAAATATATCGGACCAATAGTTAAACTGACATTTGAAGAATTTTATGTAAAGCCCAGCCAACTCAATGCTGTGCCTGTCAGCTTTGCCAAAACTTCCACTGACCATGACACTACCTGTATCATGAGATCAATCTAACATACCATACTCGAGTTGCCATGTTTACAAGCTCTATACATACATTTACACAGCCTTGGTTATAGCAACCACCTATGATATTTTCTATTCTTCTAACCCTTCCCTTGTGATTGTTTGGACAGCCGATGACTATCATTTTCTATTGAGACAATGACAATTTATTTTGTTCCTGCCATCGGTATAATTTACATGGCCACATTCATGAACGCTGACTGATGCACACTCAGACTTGACTGAATAGTTCCTGTACTGAGCATCTCGCAAACAAATATGAGAACTTGTACAGCATCAAAGGCCATCCTGAAATCAAATATTCTTAACAACTTTGTACACAACTTGGTTGGAGGTGGGGGAAGCACATGCTGGGTGCAAGATGGCCAGAGGTAAATAATGTTATCTTTACACCTCCATTAGAGGTACTTCAGCAAATCCAATGCTACCCGGCAAATTACACTTTGCCATGTATATCGCCAACTTCTCTTGAAGATGAAACATCTCACACTGTTCCTCTCAAACTCCATGTGCATCCTTTAAGATTTAATAATTAAGCAACCAAAGTGTACATTTCATAGCAAAGTTAGCTACAATTTTATTCAACAAAACGGAGGTTTCTACAATAATTCTCAAACTTTACAATATGCTGTTTTCAATAGATTCTAGATCTGCATAATATTGCAATGTTTCAATGCAGACAGACAGACAACTTTGTTTTGCTTACCAATGATCATAATGAAATTAAGTCAATTGTTATGACCAAAACGTTATGTACATGATAGCATGTGACCCATAGCATAGAGGCATGTCAAAGGAGGCAGCTAGGTTCAGGGATATGATGATGGAGATGCATCCACCAGTCACCTGACATAATCAAACAAATAGGACAAGACTGAAATCTCAAAGAGAGCTTGGATCATACAGCTAAGTGCCCCTTTCTTTCTCATTGGTTTCTTGGTCACAATGAACAGGTTCATTCCTTATTGCTGCCCAGAATTAATGAACATTAGACTATTCATTGACTCTATAGTACTAACAATAAGTGACTAATCTATGTTACTAAGCAAGTCTTGGCAGAAATCACCTCAATTCACATAGCCATGGTACTAGTCTCCCCCTCTATTGTCTATACAGTATATGAAAATGAAGACAAGCAGATCCTCCCCAACCCCAACACTGAATATCAGGCTATGCCACTGATATAACCTCCCAACCTCAGCCCAATCAAGTCCTTCGAAGCTCCAACCCAATCCTGTCCTCACACACCAACATAGCTCAGAGCAAGTATTTCATAGTGCAGAGATATAATGATCCTCTGGTCTGAAACAATTGCACTTTTGGTACTTATTAGATTCAGCAATATATTTCAATTCCGGATCTGAGGACAAGGAAACAGTAGATCGCACGAGACAGATTGGCTGGCTTTGAAATTTATTTTCCAAAGCAATGAAATAAAACTTCAACTTTCAACGTACCATACAATCACTCTCATTATATAATAGACTTGCCACTGTACATCACTGTATCACCACTATAACAACACAGTAACACCACTGAAACTGGGGTTTGCTTATTTCACTGGTCCTGGAAAATATGGGTGTCCAAATATGCAACATCAAGCCGGACCACATTTACTGCGTTGGACTTTCAGGAAATATTTATTACATCAAGACAGTCACTAGTGAAGGGGAATATATATAAAGGGTATTTACTCTCTGCAAAATGTTCTAATGATCCTACTGTGATCTAATTTCTCCCTCCTTGACTATACGCTGTAAATAGTTAGTTGGTGCAATTCCAACATGAGGCTAGTCCTAAATGTTGTGATAATACTACTGTTAACAAGCAAAGCAGCATGTAGTAATTGCTGTGACTGTCTCACGTAGTGTATAACACTAAGCACTCTTAGGACAGCATATAAATACTAGAGGTCGCTGCAGAGAATGGCACTCACGCGAAACTGACGGAAAATAACAATAAGTTACAACTTAATGGGCTCAAAATGGTGCTCTGCAGCTGCACATAATAGATATTTAGCATAGGCTAATTAGCCTATCAATGGCAGAATATAGACTTGAGGAAAAGCTCAACGCAAGGTAGATCTACTGCAGGGGTCGGAAATCTTTCAGTGAGTGCGGGCAAAATTATCAATCTCAGACATTGCCTTTGAGAAATGTTTTGCATGGTTAAAGGTGCTTAAATTAAAACTGGTGCAGTACTTTTTAACTTTTAAAGTGAATTAATGCTGAACGATTATATAAAAATGCAAATTAAGGTTTACATTAAAGGCAATGCACAGTACATTTCACTGATCTGTACATGTCATTGACCAATTAGAGTGGCTCATGTACAATTTGAATTTGCCCTGTTTTTGTGTCAATCAAAGAATTGAGACCAATTACAAATTTGAGGGATGTTACCGTAAATGTATTTTGGGGTGATGAGTCTTAACTGACATGATCATTACAACGAACGTGAAATTTATTATCGGTCTTTAATCTTACAATTGTGTACTGTACAGTATAAAGATTATGTCAGTGATGACGACAATCACAACAACTTGTGCCACTGCTGCATTGGGTTTGGAATAGATCAACTAAAGGAGGACTAGAATCACTAGATATTGACAATTTTGGGTCTCAATGAACAACCTGTGCGTATCGAGTTTAGCACACTGATTGTTTCCTCCGGGCCTGATTGGTGTACTTAAAAAAGTACAACTTAAGCATTCCTCACGGGTCGGATTGATCCCATTGGTGGGCCGGATTGATCCAATTGGCGGGCCGGATCTGACCCGCGGGCTGTAGTTTGCCGACCCCTGGTCTACCGGATAGTATATCCAGTCATTACATGCATAAAATCCCAAGTGATATATATAGCATAATGCAGCCTGTGCAGCAACCATTCTCCAGTAGTGAGATGAGCACAAGGTATGAGCACGTCTTACTTAGGGTATAAACTTATTGTAATGTGCTAAGAATATGTCTCATATGACAGTATGGCCCCCATGGAAAAGAGTGATTGGCCCTCATGACCTCAAAAAGTGACAACGACGAGACCACATTTAGCATACGTGGAAAATTCCAGAAGGGAAGGTGAAAAATATTCAATGGACAAAGAACAACTTGGTCACTACAACCACTTTATCATCAATATATGTCCCTCACTGTACCATCACAGTTTCACCACTGTAAAATCAATAAATCACCACTGTATCATCAATATATCACCATTGCATCATCACAGTATCACCACTGCACTCTCACAGTATCACCACTGTACTATCATCACTGTATCACCACTGTACCATAGCTGTATCATAACTGAACTATCACTGTATCATCAATATATCACCACTGTATCATCAATAAACTACCATTGCATAATCACAGTGTCACCACTTCACTATCACCACTGTACCATCGCTGTATCACCTCTACTGTAAAGGTACCTTGTGAATATCAAAAGAAGTTGCTGAAGGACATCATTTGATGATACTGAAGGTCACATATATCAAGCAGGATAGAGGGCAGCCAGAAATATGATACCAGGACCTGGGGCTGATTTCCTTTCATGATATCCATAACCATGGAATGAAATTCTTAAATATCTATGGTTGTGTTGGAACACCAAAGAAATATCTGATGGGTGGAGCAGGGAGATCTCCATCTGCATCATATTCACCCTCTATCTCAAATGCTATGGTGAGGTCAATGTACTTCATGCCCTCATTGGGCTTGATCAAGTCCACCATTCTGTTTAAAGGTAAAAGTAAACAAGAATTTGATCAAAGCAGCCTACAGGTATACTGTCAGCTCATTAAGAGTGCCTGTTTAAAAATATTATTAATATAATGACAATAAAAAAAGACAATAAGGCAATTCCATGTATGTCCATTACTATACTTGTAACATTACTTATCATATAGCTATTAACAATCATATAGCTATTAATAATCATATATATATTAATAATCCTATAGCTATTAATAATCATATAGCTATTAATAATCATATAGCTATTTAATACTCATAGAGCTGATATTGTACTCGTAAAATACTGATTTTTCCCATGTAGCTTTATTTCTTAAAACCATTTGAGTTGGAAATAAAGGTATACAAAATAGATATTTTAATGTACACTGACATGATGTGGTAAAGAATATTAATGTAAAACATCTGTGCCAGTCAGTGGTGGACCAATATATCCTGTTAATGAAAGATTAATGAAATCTCACCAACTGTTCACAAATTAAAATAAGAGTTGGCTTTGAGAGTTCTCAATAGAGACTTTTAACAACTACTTGAGATGGCTATTTTGGTGCCACTATCATGATACAACTAGTTAGCCTTCAGGGTTCCCAACTGACTGACTGAGTTTCATTTATGCAAACAATGCAGTCTTCAGAACATGTTACCATGGCAAATCCTAGAAATGAGATCAGTTGAACAATTTGCCCCATTTGAAGCAGATTAGAATATGCTTGCACTGAGGAAGGATACTCAGGATACTGTATTTACTGTATCTTCAACAAAATACAACATCTATTCAAAACCCATTTACCCATTAACAATGTCTTAACAATAGTAACAAAACACACAATCGCTGATCATACGTTTTTCATTTTTCACAATTTGAACAAAATATTTAGATATTAATAATTACCAAAAACTTGACAAACAAACCAAAAACATGTTTAAATCTCTTAATCCTGAACAACATCTGCACACCAGCCTTAAATGTACGTCTACACACATTTCATACAATCATTGCGATAGAATTGTAGAAGATACATTTTTGCTAAATATAGTTTGACCTCTCATAGTTTACAAATTTTCTCAATCTCCCAACAGATCTAACATTGTGACCAAGTCTCAACTCAATGGGACAACAGATAGATGAACGAGAGCAGTTTCACAATGTTGACAACTAATTCTCTGTTAATGCCATCCCAATATCACAAGTTGTTGAGCAAATAAATTGGAGCTAATAGTGTAAACAAATCAATGAAACATCCCAGGAGGTTTCACATTTGAACTTGATATTTAACTCAATAACCAAAACCAGATAAACAGTGTAAACAAATATGATTGGATATCCTTACATGACACCTTAGAGCATTCCCACATCATTCAGAGATTGTTCATAGTCAACTTACCTTTGAAGGAGACGTTTCTGATGACCAGGAAGCATGGAGATGTAAATCATCTTTGTCCCTTGGAGAACCAGAGACACTGCCAGTTTGTAGTTGTCCTGTATAAAGCAAGAACAAAAAACATTCACTGAACGCATGAATGATTAAAAGAATCAAGAGACATACAATTAGCAGACAAAGTCATTCATGTCATACAAATCAAACTGGCTATATAATAAGAGACACAAGAACCAAGAGATATCTTGGAGAACAATGAGATATCTTGGAGAACAATGAGATATCTTGGAGAAAAATGCGATATCTTGGAGAACAATGAGAGATTTTGGAGAACAATAAGAAATCTTGGAGAACAATGAGAGTTCTTGGAGCACAATGATATTTCTTGGAGAACAATGTGATATCTTGGAGAACAATGAAATATCTTGGAGCACAATGAAATATCTTGGAGAACAATGAGATATCTTGGAGAACAATCAAATATCTTGGGAGAACAATGAGAGTTCTTGGAGAACAATGCGATATCTTGGAGAACAATGAAATATCTTGGAGCACAATGAAATATGTTGGAGAACAATGAGATATCTTGGAGAACAATCAAATATCTTGGAGAACAATCAAATATCTTGGAGAACAATCAGACATCTTGGACAGTCTTACATGTAAAATAAGTCATAATACCAACAACTACAGCTAGTAACAGTCTTACGTGTAACAGAAGTCATGACACTTGTTACCATAACTAGTAACACAGCTATTAACAGTCTTAAATGAAAAAGAAGTCATGGCACCTGTCACCATAGCTTCTAGTTTATTCAAATGGTCCTGCCGGTTTACCTCAAAGTACTTTAAGAAATCTTGCAATTTAAAATCTGCAGAGCCATGGACCTCCCATTGGTCCCAATCTGTGAAGAACATCTCATCTTTGATCCGAATCTTCTTAGCCTTGGCAGGCTCTGAGACCATCAACACTGGCCGGGCGAGATTGAGGAATGCATTCCTGTAATCCTCTACCACACACCCCTTGATATACTTAATCAGTTCTATGGTAACCTGTGAAAATAGAAGAATATTTGCTTGTGCTTTAAAAAAATTACAAGAATGAATGTTTCTTATTCTTTTCCTGAAGCAAGTGTATTTTATTTTCACTTGATGAACTGTTCTTTTATACAAGAAATTTAATCCCAATGTAGCATATCCCTATGTTTGTCATTAGGTGACTACTATGCATTCCCAATCTCCTTCCCTACTGAGTACCCTCCCCCAAGGACTCCATGATCATGAGGAGAGCAACCACCCGTCACGTACTGTCTCCACCAGCTGTCATGTATTCCAATAAATGATAACCTAACCATGATCTAATACGGTCAGATTATCCCTTGAGTATATAATTCACCTATGGAGCACAAAATGTCTGTGCTGGAAAACTCCTTTTGTTATCCATTACATCTTTGTGGTGAATCACTGCGACGGAGTTTTTATATGTTATATATGTAATTTATACAACCCTCCTACTGACATGGAATTGCTTGACATGAGTGTTATATATCTAATGTGATACAAACCTCCTTATACTGACAGGGAATTACTTGTCATGAGTGTTATATATGTAATGTCATACAACCCTTCTACTGACAGGGAATTGCTTGACATGAGTGTTATATATGTAA
>JAODAG010170064.1:0-14280 GCA_027574785.1 Orphnurgus asper
ATTATATACAACAAAAGAAGTACAACAAATTTTTGAAGTATTCTAAACAGCATTATTTCTTGTAGGTCTAATACTGAGCACAATATTTGCATTTATACATGCTTATAGGCCACACCTGCTAACATGAAAACATGTTAAACATACTAACATGCTAAACATTGTAAACATACCAACATGCTAAACATTGTAAACATGCTAACGGGCTAAACATTGTAAACATACTAAACTGCTAAACGTTGCAAACATACTAAACTGCTAAACATTGTAAACATACTAACGGGCTAAATACTCTATCAGGCTAACAGGATGTTCAGCAGCAACTACAACCTACGCAATTAACTACATTACATTTAGTATGAAATTCCGTTTCATAAATGTCAACGAGATATGAAACCGTTATTCAGCAGGTGTGTAGTTATGAGCTGTAGTTATTTCCCTACAACGACGATAACCCCATTTAATTTGTGTGGAAAGAACTTTCATTAGTCTCTATAATAGCGGACAATATCATTAATGGACAGATTCAGACTTTCTCTGATTGTCTCAACCTGAAGTGCATTCATTATTCTATATAGGCTACCTTAGCGGACAATATCATTAATGGACATATTCAGACTCTCTCTGATTGTCTCAATCTGCAGTGCATTCATGATTCTATATAATAGCGGACAATATCATTAATGGACATATTCAGACTCTCTCTGATTGTCTCAATCTGAAGTGCATTCATTAGTCTATATAATGGCATAATCAGACTCTCTGATGCTCTCATAGTCAACCCAAATGAATGCGTTACAGATTGAGTACGCTTTGTAACGACCTCGACATACGCCTATTACACACGTGCTTATTTATTTCTTCTTTCACAGTTAGGGAATTGAAGTAATTTCAACGTCTCGCATTTGCCAGACACAAGCATTCCAAATATTATTTATTATTATATTTGTTATTCAATCCTCCTTTGACAATCAGAAAATCTCACGGAGAGTATGCAACAACACTCTTAAAAAAAGGATTTCATCAACTATATGAAGTAATGTTGGTACTGCAATAGAAACAAGATGCTCAAAATGTAAAGATTATTGGCTAGCTTTATCAGTCCAATTTATTCAATGTGTCAGTCAATTGGTATATATTTACAAGCCAACGTCTTGAACTGTTCATTGACTGCTAATTCGCGTACAAGTGCAACAGAATGCCCTGGGCCATTCATTGGTGATTCATCAAAATATTGGTTCGAACTTGGACCTTTGGCGCCACTCATAAACTGAGAAATTCTCATTGGTGTCTACAATTACAACAGATTCACTGTAACATGTTTTGTCTGAGACGTACATTGCATGTACTGATATAATATCCCTCGTATATACCCAAATAATTCAGCAACAATGTAATTAATTCTTACAATGTTGACAATGAACAGAATATATTTCAATTATTATTGATGTAAAGTATGGCTTGTAAGTTGGTACACCATGATGGCACAGTACACCATGATGGCACAGTACACCATGGTGGCACAGTACACCATGGTGGCACAATACACTATAAGGGAACAATGTTTATTATCTTACTTGCTAGAATCTGCGAGATAATTTTTAAGAAAAGTAAACATAAAAAACTTGGGCACGAAAACAAAACTATAGACTATAACACGGCAATATTTATTATCAACACCATTGCGCCAAACTATTCTACTGTGGTGACTCATCTATGGTTTTCAGAACGGTGAGGGGGCGGGAGGGATAAGGGAATCGTTAAGCAACACCTTATTACATACTACCCATCATTTGGAGATCGGTGTAAGGCATATTGCATGTTGCAATACATTTAAAAATGGCCAGGACCCTACAAACTTTGAATAACAATATCAATATCACAATAGTGTTTATACAGGTAGGAGTCAGTATAGTGAGTATCATAGTTTGTCTGTTAGTTCATAATGCAGAATCCTAGATAAACTTCACGTTGACCGTATGGTATTACAGCATCATACATGGAGACCGAGATTAACAGAATGTTTATCTTTAATTCATTTCCTACATGTTTTTCTTTTGTTAATACTTGTAAAAACTGTAAATAGCTATAAAATTGTCAATAATGTTCTCATGTTCAGCGATTGACATTAACAGAATAGTATGGTGTCAAGGAGAGAAATTAACATTAACAGAATAACTGTGGTGTCAAGGAGAAAGATTAACAATAACAGATTAACGTGGTGTTAAGAAGAGAGATTAACATTAACATATTAACGTCATGCCAAGGAGAGAGATTAACATTAATAGATTAGCATGGGGTCAATGAGAGAGATTAACATTAACATATTAACATGGTGTCAAACACGGACTGTACCGGGTATGCTGGAGGGGATGTTCTCCCACAGAGGGATGCAGGCCTGCACAATTGCCAATTGCGTGGCACTACACTCGCTTAATATCTACAATCAGTTCGGAATGGAGAAGTGGCGAGATGGTGCCGAGACTTGTTGCAGTCATTTGGTTTTGGATCCCTGGTTCTTTCTTGAGTCGTTTGGTTTTGGATCCATGCTTCATTCTTGAGTCGTTTTGTTTGGATATCTGGTTTTTCTTGAGTCGTTTTCTTAACAAAAAGTCGTCCACAGCAAGTTTTAATTGAGAACGTTATGATTGATAATAAAAGAAATACACGATGGTGTACAGTTCAGCTATAACGAACGGACACATGAATGAACGGACTGATTAGCAAACACACGAATAATCAATTGAAAAAGATCGAACGAAGAAGAGGAAAATATAACGTACAAAGACAATATGTTTCACGCATGACCAAGTTATCTAAAAGATGAATGCAGTGATGATATATCATGTAGCGACTCCGTCCTTCAGAAAGTCGCAAGATCTTACCCCTCTTCTAACTGGGTAAACATTGAGCCAAGCCACATTGTAGGAGCTGTTATCCATGACAGGTGGATATTGAGACTGTGGAAATGAAAGGGGAGGCGGACGATGTATCTTCCTAAAGCTTTAATGAAACTCAATTTTTCATTTTGGGGTCCGGGAAAGCTTGGGGAGAAAGTGTGCTTCTAAGGAACCTTTCCTGGCCCAATGTTATTGGGTATGTTAAAGAGTCTATTTACGTTAATCGAATTTGCGCATAATTAAAACCGACCTCGTGATCAGTTAACATGTACTAATACTTCACTAGTATAATACAATTTTAAATAGAAATCTGTTGATATTCTATATTTTTATATTTACATGATTATATGGTAGCTCCCCATTAGCCGTTTTCGTCAATATCCACTATTCTGTGATGTACGGGGAGAAAACTAAAAGAAAACTTTTCGCCGAGTTCAACATTACAGGACAGTTCTTAGTTCCGGGACCAAATACAGTAAGATGACGATGATATTCGAATCACTACATGAAATGTCTGCGAAAGTAGGCTGTATAGTCTAAGACTGTTTTGTTGAAAAACAACGCAGGTTACAATTTGTTTTCAATTTCTGAGTGAAAGTATAGATGTCTAGTCAGTCATGACGGCTGCATCGAGTTCGAGATCATGAAGATCGTAGGTTTGAGTCATGATTAGGGCTGAAGGGGACTTAAGTGCACTGTTGCAATCACTGTTGATTCATGATTAGGGCAACCGTCTAAAAAAAGAACAATCTATGTAAGTATTCCCCAACACTTCAGACAGTCATCCCTGCTCATTAACTAACCAGGCGTGTATCAAAGGGGCGGGGTTAAATGTGGTTAGACTTTCGATTATTGAGATTATTTCTCGATTTCGTTGATATTTCATTTTTTTTCATGTTTTCATTTCCACAGGGATGAAGTTAGGCTGTACAAGCGAAACGAGCTACAGCTTCCCATAGCTTAAGGCCTTATAATGTCTAAAGCTGGCCTGTACAAGCCCACAAAGTATATACAGAGCATTCTTAAAGGGATTGCCACTTTAGAACTACATCAGAATCAGAATATTCCACTCATCCACAACTTTCTGTGCTCCTCGACTTGAAACTCTTAATTACATATATTACATGAAAAGAAAAAGTAGTGCAAATTCAACAATATGGTAAAACAGGATCTTTTCCGACTGAAACCATTGTTATGTAGTATCAATTATTCATCTACTCCTCCTTACATGGAATTGTCACTTCAGTTATAACACTTTTATCATCAAAATCATGGACAGCGGAAAATAAAGTGAAGCAATAAACGTGTTTTTAGAACTTCAAGCCAAAGAAGCGTCCAATGTCCTCACAACAATATCACTTTGACTAGATTCACAGTTACCAATATTTAAACTTGCAAAGTACAATATCATTGCTTTCATGTATAACTTCAGCTGATGTACTTACATACAGGTTTTCTTTTCAGAACATATCATAGCCGATTGGTTTTATGTAATCCTGTTAGTTTTAACCTAAACGAAAGCTACGTAGGTTGGTGCCGTTAAACAGTGAATTTTGACAGTGAATGTGACTATTAATTTATTTCGATACTCGACTTGTGAACCTACCATTGGGATAATGGTAAGAGTAAGCAGGACTTGTGAACCTACCATAATGTTGTTTATATTTTAGCTTCACAAAGAATCCTCGGAGCTGTAGAAGATTAAGAACTATAAAGACGAATTTTGGTAATTTGAGTAGGAAATGATAAATAATTTTTTGTTCATTTGTTTGTGCACGGATTGTAGTCACACGGTGTCATGTACGTTACACTAACACACTATGGTCGATTCTCGGATTTAGTGTATTATCTGTGGTGTTAAGGACAGCCCGCACTGGTTAATGGTGGGGATATGTCTTCCATAAGAGCCATGCGCTACACATTGAGTGGCACTACATCTATTGGTCTTAGCTTCCGATCGAAATAGGCTGGGAAGCTGGTCAGATTTGCATGTATTGGTTGCTTTAGAGATTTCTTGAGTGGTTTTTGTTAAACCCACTCATTTGTGTTACTACGGTACTTAATGCCTTAGTCATTTCTTTTCTATATATGAGGGACTTCAGGCCAATCACTTCAGAGTTTCATCCAATTAGGGCCTCCTTAATGTAGGGTCAACTGGGCCTCCTTAATGTAGGGTCATCCAGGCCTCATTAATGTATGACCAACCACGCCTTCACAAATTATTCTGTAAAGGCCGTCTTGTGCAGCATCGTATGAGGGCGTCTAATGTAGAGTCAACAAATATATGTAACGTATTACTTACTGAATCTGTACTGATCAATGAGGGGGTCCTTAATTAATGTAGTATCAACACATGTTTGTTAGTTCTTAATTTCATTAATGTTCCATGTTGGTATTCCTGTGATTGACTTCATTGCTTAACCCAGTTGATGGCGCTCTTGTCGTAGTTTCTACAATATTTAGGGGTTGGTATCGTTGGGTCTACAAATGTTTTTAACTTCTTAATAACTACCGGTAAGTCCATAATAATTGTCTGTAAGGGTTTCTTGCCAAACACATACAATTAATGTTAAAAAGTTACAAATGGATTCATCAATGAAAAGACGAACACTTCGCAAATTATCTCTTTCTTAACTGATGTGTGTTTCACTGCATACAAATCATTAGACTACTCATCATAGTAATATTCATCAAGACACCAACAGGAATCATCTGAAACACCAGTGATACTCGAGTGTATTAGCCTATATGTTATATTATTATGAGAATTAATATTACACAATGTCTATTACTTAATTTCGTAATTTTACACGAATTGACGTCTTCTCCATATAGTGTTCATTTAAATGTAATACGTTTTTCAAAGACTTAATACAACTTAATTTTACGCCGTGAATGCTCAAATAACAATGGATTGGTTAGAGCTGACTGTTTCATATAAACCACAGAATATCCAGAAATAAGAAATACGAACAAGTGCAGTATATTAGGAAATGATGCACTCATTAGGTATATGGAACATGGTATATGGAACACAGAATATGGAACACGATATATGAATCACAATGTATATGGAACATGGTAGATAGAACATTATAAATGGAACATGGTTTATGGAACATGGTATATGGAACGCGGTTCATTGAACACTATATAATATGGAACACGATATATAGAACATGGTATATGGAACATGGTATGTGTAACACAATAACTGGAACATGGTATATGGAACAAGATTTTTGACGAATCTTCAGTATGCGGTCAATAGTGATTTAATGACGTCACTTACTAAAATTCCTTCATAGAAAACAAATTCCCTTATTTATAACGTTTTTATTTGCTTTTAAGAATGGAAGGTACATATAACCGGTTATTTTACTAACGAAATACAAATACAATCAAATGTCGACTTGCTTCAATGAATCTGTTTTGTGCTGCTGTACATGAATCTAACTGGATCGAGCATTCACTGCAGTTATTTAATCTCAAATATTGCATTAAACCACAGAAATGAAGTGAGTTTTTTGTTGGTTCGGTGAACTTAAATATGATGGAGCAGTGCTCCAACATATTTAGTGACGTCACTAGACATTCTTATATCAGTTGAGTGAGGGGTTAGGGTACATGATAGCACATAGAAGAAGTGAAATGATATTAATGCTAAAAAGTAACTTCTCAGTTCTTACGTAGTTACTAGCATATTAAATGAACAATGTTATCATATTTAGGTATACTCAGATTGGTCTGCAGTAGACTGTCCAGTGTTCTCTAACTGTAGTAAAATATTAAATAAGTTGGATCGTTTGTCACATTGCGATGCATGTGATGTAGGATATTAATTCACTGACCTTCAACCTATGACATAAATATATTTCAAAGGTAAACTGAAACAGGAAATTGAACGATGATGTGAACTTCCGTAAAAGGTCACCAAACCTCTGTCTTGAGTAAATTGACCATTTAAAACAGCATTATTTGATATGTTCTGTTATATACAACAACATATACAATGAAGTGTCATCATCTTAATACTTGTAATAACACTATGTATTTTAATCTTTTGCCTTATACTTCTTGCGAACTTGGGCATACGTCATCTTAGTTAGTAAACGTCATCTCTTGTATAATACAATCAGATTAGAATGAAGAAGAAAATAACAAATACAACGAAATAACCTCATAGCGCTGGTAATTTCATTAATACTGTGAAAGACTAATATCTGAGAATTAATTAACCGCTATACAACATAATATGACCATTGATGTGGCATTTAGAAATACCAGATCCCTCATGTGGCCAAAATGTTATTTTTTTGCTCTTTTGAATACAGACATATTTTTTGGTCTTTATTTAAAGTTACCTGTACTACACATTATAGGCCAGTAAATCACTTATTTTAAGTGTAGTGTTTTTTTTAATAATAGCCACACATTAAATAATCTGAGCACTAAACTGAAACAACAGCAGCATATTCCACTACACTACCGGGATAAACTGATCGGCGTCCCAGCCACAATCCTACCGCAACAACAGGTAATCTAGCCACGAGCATGATGTCAATGTGTTGGGTGGTGACGTCACAAGTTACGTCATTAAGACCATAGTATTTCCATTCAGTCAAAACGTCAGCAGGTCGGTCTGTAATCAAATGAAAATATAGTGAATTTTGTAAGAGAATTTGGATTTATGGGTTTACTGTCGTGTGAGTGATTATCATTGATAAAAGTTGATAATCTTGACGCGTAGATCTGACACTCTCATCAAGAACGTGGTCAATTGACTTGTGACGTACTCATGCAATATTCACGTCATTATATAATCTGTGTAGTTTTATTTAAGTGTCAACATCGTCCTGAAATCAGACACAAAATTCAATAACGCGATATATTTAGCCTTAATTTGATTTTAAGTTAATTATATTAACCTATAGTGAATGGTTCTATTGAATTCCATATGAAGAGTAGTAGGCTATGGCGAAGAAAAGTGTTTCATAATAATTTACACAAGTTATGACGTAAATTAACATTGCAATTAGTGTTTTAAATCTTCCAGGGCGAATCTACGTTTACGAGTTCATTAATTCAAACCTAATTGTTTCTTTTTACCAATTTACATTGCTGATGATAGTCTTAGAACAATGCGTTTTGAGGATTGGCTAGCTGGCCTATATCCACTTCATTCTACTCGCTGGCCTACTTTAACTTCATTTCTCTATAATGAATTATTTCTTCTTTCCTCCTCGACAATATTCAAACTAACACAAGTAAGGTAGACCTTTTTTAGATGTTAATGTTTGTGACTCATTTAAATTTAAGCTCTGCCTAATTGTCCCGCTGAACAAAAGGTAGCTATACTTACCTCAAGAGACTAGACATTTCCTGGATCTGCCTTTCTTTTTCGTTTCATCATGAAAAGATGAAGTGCATTTCTATTTTTTTCAGTGGTTCGTTCGTTGCAGAAAGCAACAGTACATTATTTGAATAAATCATGTAAGTTAGTCTGAAATCAATAATATGCCCCGATGAAGCTGCATGATACGTTTAGTTTGTGTACCCCATTATACATAAATCACCTCTCCCCTCACTGAATCCTAAACTCATCATATCTTACCTTTATTATTTATTTATTTATTTATTAATTTTACATTACTTAAGTAACAAATGTTAAAACAACAAAACACACAAATCTGACAGATTAAGCACGTTATCTTCCAATCATTGTAATGATCTTTCATTGAGATCTTTCCATAAAGCGACATAATTCCATTTAAAATATCGCGTTTTGTTTTAAATTCAACGAAACCGTACAAATAGCGCCTTGTAGGTAAAAAAGGATATCAAAACATTAACTGGACTTTTGGCGAACACAGCAGCTATGTCAATGAGGTCAAATATCATCAGCGTAATATCCATTCATGTGACCGGTGTCTCGCCTTCCAATTATTTTCAAAACTCGTGTCTTGTCTTAAATTTCAAACAATGTCAAAATGCTCAGTATATATTGTCTCTCCACATGATGTAGAAACTTAGTTATGCATAGCGCTTTTTGTCTCTGTTTTGACATCGAATACATTATCTGCTGGCTTCCATATTAACTGTATATACGAATATACCCTCTATTTGGTTTTATCCATTATTGTTGGCTACTACTGTCTGCTATCTTCAATCTGGTTCGAATAATATTCAAACGACTTGAACAAATGGAGGGTGAATGGTGAATGCAGATGAAACCAAAACCACAGGATACTTGGGAAAGTCTAGGATAGAACAGCTGAGAGATGGAATGAAAATTCTTATCCCTCTACCAACTACTCAAAATGTTGAAAATTATTTTACGCAGTCATGAGTTGAGGCACATGGACAGCAGACCGAGGTTTTAGAGACCCTACAAACTACTGTAAAGTGTAAATAGGTCAGCATTTCATAAAACCTGCTTAGCCGGTCACTCTCACCTTCCCCTCTCTCACATACTCATATTAGTGAAAAAACATGTCTTGGCTACTTGTCCTTGTCATAAATACTTGTAGTACGAAACAGTCTTAAATCGGGAGGATTGCCTTACTTTTTTAGATGTGGATGCAAATTTGAGTAGCTAACGAGAGAAATAATTCCAATCTTCAATGTAAGCCGATGATAATACTAGTCCTATGTGATTTTATAAAAGCATGACGGACTTATATAATAATTATCTGTTTTTATAATTTACATAATTTTGGTTTAGTCTTTTCTTCTTAATATGTTTAGGTATTCAGTCATTTAATTATTTCTACTGAGTTTGACCTTGACCTCTACAGATGTATCTAGCAGTACCAACCTGGACTGCAGAAGAAAATAATGTCACTCTCCATAACGTCACTAAGTTAACCCAGACCGAGGATGTGGCTTTGGGGTCGTTGTTTAATTGTTACGGGTATCATTGGCTATTTATTACTTCAGGTTAACTGATATATCCTGGTTGAGAATTTTAAAACACTATAGAGAACTATGTCTAGTTCTGCTAAAAAAATAGTTGATATCAGCAAATCTCTGTTACCTTCCAGGTAAATGTTTTGCGAACTGATTACATACCAATTATGATACAAATGAACTATCACTCCGTAGTGAAAGCACATTGCCTTCAAAAATGTGTATATTTAAATTCCTATTAAATAATGGGGTAGTCTCAAGAGTAGGACATTCGCTTCTGCCGCGCCTCTGAACTTTGCGTGACCGACCTCACTCAAGGAGTACAAGGAAGGACAGACCAACTTCTGAGCCCCAGTCCTATTTCGATTATACTGCTAAGGCTAAAGACCATTGGACGGGTGTAGTGTAGCGCATGGCTCTGTTGGAATACATTAACCAGTCTTAAGCGCAGCAGATACTACACATGACATTAGCCAAAGGCCGAGAAGCGACCCTGGCTAAAGTCTAATTGGCCTGAACAACAACTCAGAGTCCTGGAAGAGTCAATCGCCACTGATAACTCCGCTGATGTGACTTTACAAACCTCCGTCGCTCCAGGCAGTAGATTCGAAGAGGGTCATGTCATCCTGTCACGACACCCGTGCCGAAAAGGTTCACTACATATAAAAGCACTGTAATATTGTGTGATGTTGCATATATATGCCCGTATGTTATAACACTCTAACACATGTTCAAAATGTGTGCTTACGGATGCCACATTGTGTTAAAAGTTTGATTGCTTGCTCTTTCCCCAAACGACTGAACAATTGAGTCTGTGTACAGAGAGAACTGTAGAAATCAACTCACCAGACCGATGGAGTGCGCAGCAATATCGTCACGGATCTCCAGGTTTCCCCATATTCTCCATACTTCTCCATTCCAGAACAGAAAGATGAACATTAAGCCACTCTGTACATTTGCGGTTCCTTAGAGTTGTCACGTTCAACACATCCACTACTATAGCTCCCCATATTTCTGTTATAACACAAGTGGCTTCCAAAAGCTACTCGAATTGAACGTGTGTTGGAGTCTGATAACACATGTTAAAGCAGGAGAGGTTTCGGCACGGGTGGTCACGATCATTGCGTCCGATCGTTTCGGGAACGTGGAAACATGAACCTTTATAGTAATCGTCCAAGGTATTGATATAGAGTTGCTCGTTTTGAATCTAAACGTAGTCGTATACCAGGGATTTTGAAAACGAGGAGAGGGGGAACTGGAGGGGGAACGCTAATGAAGAATCGACGATCACTTTCCCTTTTCAAAGAAACATGCTCGCCAATCAGCAAAATCGAAAAAATGCTATCGATTTAACTGCTAAAGTTGTATCACACTCATAAGAAAATCTGCGTTTTGAAACTACTGGTAATCCAATATAGGATTTCACGCATTCGTAGGCTGATTTTATAACAATTGAAACAGAACGACTCCCGTGTAAGCCCCCAAGCTATCTTTGCCAAGTAATCAATCACATGGCTGATATTTACTGAACCTCGCTAAGTTCAAAGACTAGCTATTGCCCCCCCCCAAAAAAAAAAAAAATTGATAGGATATGGAACCGCTAGAACTGAAATTCACTCAAAAGGCTAAATAAAGTACGCTACGACTCGCGGCATTCTTTTCTCATAAACATATGTCTGTGAAAAGGTGCTGTTACGTTTCGAGTGAGCTATATGTACCCTAATATCATAATTTATCTGTCAGAATTTTGCATTTAACTAATGGAAAATCGGAATATGAGAAGATTTATAAACTAAAATGATAAAATCTCTAGGAACGGAATTTGGCGGCTAGTTCGCTTACGGTCTAGAGCAAAGAAACGTTGACGACCGATAACCTTTTACGATTTAAGTTGACTTCACCTTATTGTAAATGCATTATAAAGTACGGTACATATTTAATACATGCGAACATCAATCAACTAAGGCAATCAACTACAAGTTTATATCCAATAAATTCTTCAGAATGAACGAGTTGTGAAAACACTACAACTGCATCCTCTTGCAAATGGTCAATGGAGATTGGTTTTCTAAAATGAATTGCTCTAATTCCTTAAAGTCCTTAATAAGTGCCTTCAAAACAATCATCGTATTCGTATTTACTTCCCAGGACCGGCTGGAGATGGAAGCCCGTTCATCATTGCAGTGAGCGCCATAGCGGGGCTGCTGATGGTGATCATTGTCCTCATCTTCCTCTGTAGAAGACAACCGTTGGGGGGGTCGTGCGCTATATCGCGAACGACCCAGATGACAACTACGCGGATGTATTATTTTCCGCCAGCTTATCAAGAGACGAAAGACGTTTCTTTGCACCACTTGAAGAAGTCCGTGTCGCCTGGATTCAATATGCAGGGATGAATGGGATCTTCGTTACTTAATAATAATAATTTTAACAATAATAACAATAATAACGACGACGACGATAACAACGTACCCGTAATTATAACCACAACCATCAGCATGTGATATATAATACTGCTATTCTATGTTATAATACATATTGATATCTAATAACCCTAGGAATCAACTCTGATAACAATGTAGCCTACTATATAGTCATTAACATTCGATAACATTGATATCAATCCGCAACACAGCAGATTATCAAGGATTGATTTTTAGAAAGTATACTACCCTTGATAACATTTCGTAATGATTTTTTTTTAATGATTTGATGATTAGCCTATCGCCATATCTTATATCCCACCGATTTGTAAACCCAAAACATGTCACTAACTCGATATAATATAGTTTATAACTGTAGTCTCTGGCTTTCTAGAATAGTGAACATAATACATATTATCTAAACGTATCGGTATGTTTAATTAGTTGATTCTGTCGTGAAGTTTAGTTTTGAAAGTTAGGAAGCCTCTCAGGGGGGATCCCGGAATTGTGCTGAATTGTGCTGATTGTGGATGAACATCGTCTTAAAAACCTCGGCTACTGTGAAACCTCGTTACATCGTCTCTAAGTATTGACAGTAGAATTGCTTAGCTTTTCCTATTTCCTTATTTTTATTATGAATTAAGAATTATATGCTATGTTATAGCTAGTCAAAGTTTTGTTTAGGTTTAAAAAGGGACTCATAATGACCGATTGCACCTAGCTGTGATCTTTTTTTGACATGAAGTTTGCATTTCTCGCGGCGGCCATAAAACATTCCGATGCCCTGGCAGCGTGTTTACGAATCTTCACGATCACGTACCGTAATCTATAGCATATTCTCCAGCATTAATTTGGCCTATGCTTTCGTCCGAACCTTGCGTTGCCTGTGTGGTGGTAATCGATTGGTGGTATGTGGGTGGTGGTAAATGTGAGGAATATGTTGCCTTAAAGTACAGTAGTATATGTGTGCCGGTTTATGTATATATGATCGTATATGTATGGTGCTATGTGTGTGATAATGTATGTGTGGTGATGTTTATGTGGTGATATGTATGCTTGATGGATGTGTGTTGATGATTATGTGGTGATATATATGGGTGATGTCTGTGTGGTGATGTTTATGGGGAGATATGTGTGGGTGATTTCTGTGTGGTGATGTTTATGCGGTGATATGTGTGGTTGATTTCTTTGTGGCAGTATATATTGGAGTGGTATATGTGTGATGGTATCTGTATTTGTGGGGTGGTATGCATGTACACGTGGTAACAGAGCGGCGGCATAATATGGTGGCATAGTATGGTGGTAGTTTCTGTGTGGTGTTATGTGTTTGGTGGTATACATGTGGTGGTAGATGTGATGATATGTGTGCTGGTATATTTGTGATTTTATCTGTGTGGTGGTATATGTGTGTTGGTATATGTGTAGATGTTATCTGTATATTGGTACATGTGTGGTGTTATCTGTGTACATGTTTGGTGTTATCTGTGTATTGGTATATGTGGTATATGTGTGGTGGTACTGTGCGGTTGCATATATCTTAATGTCTGGTCTTATCTGTATTTTTGTATACGTGTGTGGTGGTATATATATGTAGAGGCTCTGTGTGGTGATATATTCTGGGGTGATATTACACGTCTACGTATTCTACAGGTGGGGAAGTTACCCTGGTTTCCCCCTTGGTAGTAATAACGCCCGAAAATATTAGCAACAACGCCTTGCTTCATAGTTCCTTATTTACCAAAGTTAACAGAAACGAATTGAGAAGATTTCAAAATAGTTGAACGCAGCCAGCCTTTTGTAATTTTACGTGACTCACATCCGTCGTTGATAATAGCACAATACAAGCAGAATCTTTCAAAAGCTACCGCAGACGGGGACCAGACAAGGGTAACGGTGAATAGGCGTATTGTGGTGACTTACACAACATATATACATAACCTACATAGCCTACATAGCACCCTTGGATGTATAATATACTTTCTGCTATCTAACCTGGCAAAAATCCTTGCGAAGCTATAATAATTATAAGTAACACAGACGAATAATAAGTA
>JAODAG010170285.1:0-14276 GCA_027574785.1 Orphnurgus asper
GGGTTATAAGAGCATCTCTAGCCCTGGTTAGGAGTAGGGTTGTAAGAGCATCTCTAGCCCTGGTTAGGAGTAGGGTTATAAGAGCAGTTCTGGCCCTGGGGTAGGGTTACAGTTCTGGCCCTGGTTAGGAGTAGGATTATAAGAGCATCGCTAGCCCTGGTTAGGAGTAGGGTTATAAGAGCATCTCTAGCCCTGGTTAGGAGTAGGGTTGTAAGAGCATCTCTAGCCCTGGTTAAGAGTAGGGTTGTAAGAGCATCTCTAGCCCTGGTTAGGAGTAGGGTTGTAAGAGCATCTCTAGCGCTGGTTAGGAGTAGGGTTATAAGAGCAGTTCTGGCCCTGGGGGTAGGGTTACAGTTCTGGCCCTGGGTAGGAGTAGGGTTATAAGAGCATCTCTACCCCTGGTTCGGAGTAGGGTTATAGAAGCAGCTCTACCCCTGGTTAGGAGTAGGGTTCTAGAAGCAGCTCTAGGCCTGGATAGGAGTATAGAAGCAGTTCTAGCATGTTTACAGTCAGCAGTATAATTCAAACTTCATGTGCAGGTATTTGGCAAGATCTACCACCCATGGATAGACATTTTCTTTATAGAGGCTGTGTCATAAAACCTTTCTGATTCTAACCTTGCCTTCCCAACAAGTGCTGTTTGAGGTTGAAAGAAGTTTGATTCTCCTCTACGGTCAGTTCATTGTCCTTCATATCTGTCAGGGATGAGGTAGAATCAAACAAGTCCATGGTTTTACCAACATCAGGGAAGAAATGGGTGATCGAGCTGGAATCAGATTTTTTCACGCTGCTGGTTTTCGATGATATAGAAGATATATTGGATGTCTCTGTAGCCAGAAGAAAAGACCAAAACATAATAGAAGATTTGCAAACATAACAATTTTGAACAAGAGTGGAAACTTTTGGAAGACCACTTCGTCATTGAATTTAAAATTATTTTTTGATTTGCTATCTTACATAAACTTACTTACACTTGTCTATATACTTGAATTTCTTGTCAGACAGTCTACTAATGGAACCCCCCCCTCACAAACAAAACTCGTTAACTCAACGAAGGGGTTACGAAGAGGTTACGGTGCAAATTGAAATACAATTGGTACTAATGTAAAATGTTCCTCACTCCAGGCACTAACAGATATTATATTAGAAAGTATCTGATGAATACTGAGCTATAACAGCCGATCAAATCACAATTTCAGGTGAATCTACATTGACTTGAAATTATTTTCTCCTTCATATACTTACTTTAAGATTACTTATTGAAACTATGTTATTAATTGACCTTGTATAAAAGAACTGTTTCTCAAAGAAATTTTGAATTAATTTATACTTAAAATATCACCAAGAAAAAATACTGAAGGATGTTTCTGGCATCATAAAATGTGCTAACCAAGAAAACTTTTCCAACGACCAAGACCCCCCCCAAAAAAAAGTCCATAGTTATATATTACTCACCATGGTGAATGTCTAGAAGCTTGGGAGGTTTCTTTGGAGTCTCATGCTGGATCGCCTTCCGCTCGTCCAAGCTTTCTACCAGCTTCTTTTCGTCGTCTAGTCCATCCTCGTCATCCTCGTCGTCGTCGTCTGATAACAAAATCCGCCTCTTGGAGCCACCGGCTTTGTTCTTCCTGCTTGGAGATATCTCGTCCCCGCTATCTTCTCCCAGGGATTTAGGGGTCGACCTCTTCCGTGCGCCAGGATCATGCTTCATCTCATAATCCCCTCCGTCTTGGTCGTCATCATCGTCGTCATCATCGTCATCGGCTTCGTCGTCTGCAAACTCGTGTTTCTCCTGCGAGCAGAGTGGAGGTCTCGAAGCATTATCACTACCAGCCTCGGGGGCCTTACAAGTTTCAGTTTATTTCCCTTTACATCCTCCATTCGTTTCCTCACACACGTCTATAAATATGACTACTGCTACATTTGGTTTTGGTCAAAACCTTACAAAATTACGAATTACAACTCAAACTCTGTTCTTCACGCTGGGGCAAAAGTAAATACGGGGTTTAAGTCTACTCCGTGTGACCGTGCCTATACAAGATAAATACAAGACTCTGAAATAAAAACCCCATTTTACAAATCGGAGTCCATGCGATGAAGGCAGGGCTATGTAAAGCAACACTTGCCGCACAAATTATGCTTGAAAATCTTTCTTAATTTAAAGGTTAGGAAAGAGTTTTAGTTTATTCAATCGGGAAAGTACCTAGAAATAATACAGGAAGGAAAAATTACTTATACTAGTTTACGCATCAGACGAAAGACATTCGATACGTGGCAAAAAGTCAAAGCTGCGGCTGTCGTGTTTGGAGTTCATGACTTGAAAACGTCTACATACTTGTGTGGAACTATAAATTATGATGATCTGAACGCATCAGATTTTATGACCGTTTATAAACATGTTTTACAATATCGGTATCGGATCGGCCGTATTCTGATTGAAATATCGGCCAGAACCGATATTGGCAATATCTGCCCAACACTACGTTCTTCTTATCATCGTTTTTAACAAAGCTGCATGCCGCACAAATACAGGAAGAAATTATTAACAGCTTCTCGGCTATCGGGTGGATGTACTTTTTGGAAGTACCAGTTGCTATATTCCACAAATCAATTGAAGTAGGTTTCAAAACTACAACAAAAATTCTTGTACCAACTAAAATACCGAAAACCTTTGAGAGCATTATACGAAAAAAAAGCTATAGGCCTACTACCTTCTATGTATACACAAAAGGTTAAATTGACAAAGTTACCATGGTTTCTTTCACTTAAAACATGCAACAACAAAAATAAATTGATAAACAATACATAAATAAATTATAAGAGAACATATTTCGGAAACTTTTAGTCCTTGATCTTCTTGCTAAATTGTGTAAACTTGGCTTAAAAAAAAACCCACGGTAGGGTAGATGTACAAACTAAATAAATACAAATTCACCAACCTTGCGGTTTTCTTCATCGGGGATAAAATCTTCATCGTCTTCACTATCCAGCTCTCCCTCCTCCTCCATCTGGTAGTCTTCATCGCTGGTCTCTCCTGCCGATAGTTCTGCCTCCTCTTCTTCATTGCCATCTTCTTCGTCCATTTCCTCGTTGTCTATATTGTAAAGCTCCTGCCTCTTTCGCCTCTCTAGCTCCCTCCTCTCTCTCATCCTCTGTTGCAAGGTCTCCTTCAGATGTGTCAACTTAGCACCTAATTCCAGGATATCAAGGTTGAAAGTTTTCATCGAAATCGTCCGCCCCCCCCAAAATGAAAGAGGTGTGATACTATTAAAACTGAGATATGTAATTTAGAAATTCTGACTTACTACTAGATATATTTATGTCAAACATCTGTAGATATATTTATGTCAAACATCTGATGATGATTCGACGGCGCGAGCCAAATAAGAAAGCCGTCGAAAACAAAAATGGTAAATAATTCCCTTCAGGGCCAAATTATCGGAGCTTCAACTTCCAGTTTCAATGTGACTACCAATCACGTCTCTCCGCAAGGGAAGTGTAAGACCATAAAACAATGCGCCCAACTCGTGGGGCAACGGAATATATATATAGCTGTAGACTTTTTCAAACAAAGTTATACCAAAGTCAACAGCAGGGGTAAAAGTGGGGGCGCCCGGCATCTGAATGAAACTGACCCCTCGTGCAACGAATCATCAGAACAAAGATGTCAATGAGGAAGAGGACGATTACAACAGTGCGGCCCCCACGAGAAAGGGAAAATTAGTTCCAGAACCTCAAGAAAATTGTGATGAAAAGGGTCAAGATGAGGGGAGAAGGAAATCATTTTTCCCTCATACAATGAAATCACAGTTGCAGAAGTATATTCTACATAAACCGAAGAATGCCCCTAGTCATCTCAGAATAAAACAGAACATATGGAAAGCCGAGGGTCAGCTTTGACAAACCACTTCCTCTAGTGAGACAAATGGTTCCCCCCCCACAGGACGAAACCACAGAATTCCCTCGCTGAGAAACTAGTGGGAGTCTCTATCGCTGGAACTCTTGGTGAGCAAATGCATGAGGGAAAGGGAAATGGATGGATCGCAAGAAGTCAAAGATATTAGCAACCTTTAACAGGCAAGAAACCACGAAACTCTCGCTTAAACTATTAACCTATTCGACAATAAAATATCTAGTGAAACACTCGACTAAAGTCCACAATAACTATATTGAGGTTCATTTACTGGGGACATTTGGTGAGGGTCACTTAAATCTCAGGTCACAGATTTGTCTATGTGCACGTGTTAACATTTTAAACTTGGGCTAAAAGTCGTTAAAACTACGAGTTACATTTTAAAACATTTAATAAATTATACCTAACATCGTCGGATCAAATGTTAAGAAAACTCAGGGAAGAGGATGACAATATTCATAGAGGATAATGTTTGACCATGCACGCACTGTGCATGGTCAAACATTGTCCTCTATAAATTTCAATTCAAATACACCTAATTCCCATACGGCATGTACTCTCCATTCTTACTGGAAATGTGGAGCTAGGCAGGAGAACGTCACCCTTTCAACTCCGTAACTGATCTAGTTCATTTTGGGCATTTCGTCAAGATGGTGGGCAATGGTGGTACAGGTCTCTCTTCTACCTTACCTGGTACTTTAAGTTTTGGGTTGATTTCCTGCTCATCTGGTTCAAGGATGATAGAGATGCTCTCCTGCTTCAAGTTCTCCATCCCATCTTTGTTGGTTTCTTTCTTGACAATGCTGATGAATAAGAGCATACTTTTCTGTACAGTATTTGCTTTTTCCTAATCTAATAAAGTAAAGCCAAACTGCCTTTTCAGAGCGCCCACCTATCGTGCAAAGTTTGGGAAAATCCAGTCACCATTTCGTCCTGCTCCCGGGACCTCCATTTAACGTCCCCCATCCGACGGAGGAGGGTGTACCACATTCTTTTACCGCTCGTACCGATAGGCTCACCTCAGATGAGTTAAGATCAGCAACTTTGTCGCCAGGAGACATGCAATTGTTTTTATTTAAAAGTTGAACCGGCAATGCGTATTGAGGTTACGTCAAAACATTCGCTAAAAGCCGTCTAATGGGACTAATTAAAACGAGTAAAATTCAGAAACCCCATAAACCTTCATAAACCCAAGATATTCAAATCAAAGTGCTTTTCACACCAACACATTACTCATCATCCGCCTGTCAGAATCGTTTTTTTTCCTTCTTTATAAAATACTGTCTCTTCGAACTTACCTTAACTCCACCTCCCGTTTGGCCTGCCGTCTCGACTTTTTCGTAGCGTGCCTCGCGAACCTCTCCATCAGATTCTCTATTCCTGCTGGTATAGCCGTGGGCGGGTCATCGCCCTCCTCCTCGTCCAGACAGATGACCCTCTCTGCCTCTCCGGAGAGTGTGGGTGTGACGTCCCTCAGCTTCTCCAGGCTGGCGTGTAACAGCCTCCTGGCGGTCGACGGCTTCTTCGCCGCCGATGCCGGGGTTACCGGCGGGTCTTCCTCCCTTCCTCCAACGCTCTCGTCTCGCAGGTTCCCTGAAAGTTTACCTGCAGTCGAGTGATCGTCCGTCTCCAACTTATCGTCGAGTTGCCCAGTCCTTGTATTCTTGTCAGAATGGACACGTCGATCACTCGACTTTTCTCCTGTTAAGTGTGTATTTTCCGATATAAACTGCTCATTTTCGAGTATATGCCTAGTCGCCTCTGTTCTAGTTTCATCACCTTCCGTCGACGGTGCCGACATATCAACCGATGTAATCCGATCTTGATCCAAACTTAAGTCATGGCCATCGTGGATGCCATTCTTCGTTGAAAGATCACCCCCGGGTAATGTCCGTGATTCCTCTTGCTCGGATGAAAACGGATCCGGAAGTTCCTCGTTTTCCATTTTCTCCAAGGGTTCGGATTTCTTCTCCTCGACCAAGGGTCTGCGTGAGGAAAATGAAGCGCGAAGTAAAATAAGGCAGCCCGTTCAATTTATTTAACTTCATACCAAAAATTTAGCTTTAGAGACAATGTTGGTTGGATTACCATAGTATTGAAAATATATCCACTTTCAGAATAGCCATTGTTATTGGAGAATTTTGCATTGATTGAAATAGTGAAAAAGTAAACCACAATCTCATGACTATTATCGCTTGATTCATTCAATTGGTAGAACCAAGTTGTTACTTCCGTCTCGGTCAGTGTATTTGCTGACAATTATTGTCAGGCTGATAATCGGTTTGTGCGATAACGGTATCGTTAAAACTAAAACTCACCGATATCGGGCAACATATATTGAACTTTTTTTATTTTTGCAAGTTTACTTTCCTTTTAAGTTGAAGAAAATTTTCTGTAAGTGCTTATTAACATATGACTTGTTTTTATAGCAAAAGTGAATTTGATTTTCTGTTCCATAGATCTTTGCACATGTTCACTTCCCAGACTTCAATCACAACAAGAAAGTATAATATTGATACCATTAGAGGATCACACTGTTATTCATGTTAGGTTAGGCCTATGCATTACACTTCATTATGGCAGTAAAAATAATACATCACGTTAAAATCGAAAATTGATACATTTTTGAATAATAGGTTCTAAAGTGCTCTATGACAACCACTTATCATCGAGATCATGTAATACAATAAGTTTATGAATTAATTTTACAAGCCTTAGCATTTCAACTTACGAAACTTTCGGTACATGAACACCCACGCTAATTAACTGTGTTACGGAGACTTTATGCGAGGTAGCTAACCGACTGGCACAAGAACAAGACAAGGCCTTTCAACCGGCACTCTTTGGAACCAGTTCTCTATCTATCTAAGCTTCTACAAAGGGCTAATAGATCACCAAGATTTAAACATGCTAGCTTTTTTTGTTGCTTTCTTGGTTGAACTCAGCAAGGTCATTGTTTGGATTCGTAGAATGGTCCAGGCCAAGGCCGTACTTTTCACGTTGATACCGCAACAAGAAAACAGTGTCAAGTAAGATGACTTCATTTTTTACCAGAAGGAAATTCTCACAGAGAGTTGCTGACGAGTGGAATAATCTGCCTGATTCGGTCGTAGTGACTAACCAGGGTTAATGCCTGTAAGAATGCTCTTGGACAGGCACATTTTCCGACGAGACAAAAAATAAGAATCAAAATTCTCGGAGATCGGTCGTGTATACCTCAGTGACACAGATCGAAATAAACTTTGGCAAAATGGAAAATTGTAGACCTGGTCGTTCACTTCATTCTCCGACTTCATGTTAACCGATCAAGTCATTTCAGAAGGGGGGAAAAAACACTATTAACTGTGACATGTCCTTAAGTCACTCCATTTTTGTGGTTGGGCCCAAAGACAATTTCATGTTTCACTCTGTGGTAATCAGGTAAATGCTATTTTAATTGCAAAAAAGTTAAAAGGGGGACGCAGGGACTACACTGCTGGAAGATGACGCACCTTGCAGGTCGACTCAAAGGCTTCAGGGGTCGTCGGGAAGATGGCCTCTTGCTGAAGAAGTCGTTGACGGTCAATTGCTTGGGCTTGTGATAAGGCAGACGAAGCTCGGATTCTGCAGAGATATATATGTACCGTTTCCTGTTATTTCGTCTTCAAAAAAGGCTACCGACAAGATCGTATGAATTTATAATGACAAATGGGGACCTGAATATCACTTCGGTTTGCAATGGCAAATGACATCGACAGGCTTTACAAGATTTCATGGAAATATTATGTAGAATTACAACTAAACAAAACATATAGGGCCAGATTTCAGTTAAAAAAAAAAAATAAGTTAAAAATTAAAAAATTAAAATGTAAAAATTAAATTAAAATGTAAAAATTTAGAATTAAGGTCATTCATTATATCGACAAACTACAAGACTGATTGAGAATTTTGAGAGTACACCACAACTATAGAATAATCCTTGGAAAAAAAATAGTGTAGTACATTCACCCCCATCATAAGGAGTTGATGGAAGGACCTTCGCCATCTGAAAAAGAGACAAGTCACTTTCGATTGACCTTTTGTCTCACCTCTAAGGATTCTTTGGCTTTCGCTGTGAATTTTTTTAATAGCTTCTTTCTTCAGCCTCCTTGGTTTTGGCGTTCTGCTTCCCTGTTTGAACGATATTTAAAGCGAAACGATTCTTTTCGTTGCACGAATATGAGAGACAAAAAAGCACATCCCTTGGATGGTCAACACTGACGAGAAAGACAGTCATGGAATAGCCAAAACATAAATCTTACAACAACAACAACAAATTTTCATGATACAAAGTGTTCAAAGGATTTCAAATGTTTAAAATAACATCCAAAACGGTTGCAATTTGTATGCATTACTAGAAGTTAATGATGTGTGGTTAAAGTAACAAAATGGCAAATAAACTGTAGAAAGATAATGACCTCATGTATGAAGTTAGTCAGTAACATTTCAGCCGATTAAAACCAACAAACCTTCTTTGGTGATGTTACACCTTCAGCATGTTCTGGCATATCTGCATCCTGCTGATGGTCACTCTGTTCATCTATTGTAGGGACCAGTCTTTTGGAGGAGGTTTCACCATCGCTGCCAGAGCCTGGCTTCGAATCACTTCTATTGTCTGCTGTTGTGCTCTTCATTTTTGGAGCATCTACAGTTGAGATGGAATTGAATTAGATAGAACTATGAAATATGAACATCAAGGGATACATCCATCAAGGGATATATCCAATGAGGGGTACAACCATCAAGGGATACATCCACTGAGGGATACATCCATCAAGGGATGCATCTACCAAGGGATACAGTCATCAATGGATGCATCCAATGAGGGATACAACCATCAAGGGATATATCAACTGAAGGATACATCCATCAAGGGATGCATCTACCAAGGGATACAGTCATCAAGGGTTGCATCCAAAGAGGGATAACAACCATTAAGGGATGCATCCAACGAGGGATATAACCATCAAGGGATGCATACAATGAGGGGATACAACCATCTAGGGATACATCCACTGAGGGATACATCCATCAAGGGATACATCAACCAAGGGATGCATCCGATGAGGAATACATCCATCAAGGGGTGGATCCATCAAGGGATACAACCATCAAGATATGCATCCAAGGAGGGATACAACCATCAAGGGATGCATCCACCAAGGGATACAGCAATCAAAGGATGCATCCACCAAGGGGTGGATCCATCAAGGGATACAGCCATCAAGAGATGCATCCAAGGAGGGATACAGCCCTCAGGGGATGCATCCACTGAGGGATAATCCATCAAGAGATGCATCCACCGAGGAATACAGCCATCAAGAAATACATCCATGCAAAGAGGGATAATCCATCAAGGGATGCATCCACTGAGGGATATAGCCCTCAAGGGATGCATCATCGATGGATCCATCAAGGGATGACAAATGTTTAGCACAGGTTTCGTGACGATCCATAACACCTATAAAAGAAATCTGTACACACCTTTCATATCCTTATGAACCACATTCCGATTTTAACTCACCCTTGGCTGTCCTGACTTTCTTCCCCTCCTGCTCGCTGTCAGATTCAGAGTCTGTGTCCACATCAAACAGTTCCGAGTTTAAAAGACTCCCAGGGAGTTCCTGCAAGGTATGTACATTTGGAGCAATATTAATAAGCTATAGGGAGAGTTTGATGTTTGATTTAAACCAAAACTGTCGACGGCAACCACTCCAGGTATGAGAAAACTGTTACCCACCAGGGATTAATTCAATCGAACCTTGCAGTCGTATTCAATTAGTTGGGATTCACACAAAAATAATTACTCGAAGAGAATGTGCATTCACAATGACACCACAGCACTGTGATGTCACACCAAAAAGAAAGGTTGTCCTTCAGGTACGAATGTTAAACATCGTAGAAATACAAATGTATAACGTATAATGTATAATGTATATTAGATACCGATGGGTGGTTCAAATACATGCAAAGTACTGGCTGCACTGCGAGAAAACTATGACCAAGAAAATTTTCATCACCACATCAGCATATCGAGATGGACACGAAGCGTTTTTAGTTTTGAAATTTCCACGTAAGAAACTTAAATCCTTGATCGACTAAGAAAAATGAGTGGTTTATTTGGCATAACTACACCTCATTAACCCAAGTTAAGCAAGAAGTTCATGTATTTAATCCAATCCCCTAAGTTTGAATACAACGTACAGATGACCACTATGAAGTGTGACGCCAGACAGTAAATAACAAGCCGAGGTCAGTGTGTATAATTACGTAATTACGATGGTAGCCCAGTATTTGTGGTATTACATACAGTTCTTTTGAATGTTTGGAAGCTAATTTAGTAGCTCCAGACGGAGCAAAATACCAAACTAAAAGTGAGTGATAGAAAATGATATACTCTTGCACTCCTCCTTTGAACCATTCTAAGTAGATAAAATATTCCATTAAACATTATACATAGGTGAAATTTAGTCTACTTTTCGTGTGGCGGTGGTTGGCCAATAGGTTGGGTGCCTGTTGCGACCTTTGCCATTAAGCATTAAAATATTTCAGTTGAAGGTGGAGCCATTCAGTTAATGAGTTTAATGTGCAGTACGTGGCTGCAAATCTTTCCAAATGTTTTTATTTTCAATGGGTTTGGCTATATATTTAGAGGATAAAAAGATGTTTTGATAAGTGAACTGCTCCAAAACAAAGCTAACCAAAGTGAAGAGATTTTACTGCCTCATGTTTCAAATCATTTTATGCTATTTTAATAAAATGAAATGATTAGGTTACCTTGCTTCGTTCATCTTCCTTGTCTCTGGTCTCCCGATGATCACTGTGGCATGCCAATGCTTGGTCATCTAAAAGACAATACAGAGATTAACAGTCTCATAGTCAAAGAGCAGACTGTCTCAACTTACAGAGCTGCGTACTGTCTCACACATTTTACTGATTATTAATTGACAGTCCGCAGGGATAAGATTTCCTCTCAAGGATAATAACCGAACATTACACGTAAAGTAAAGTCACTTAATTACAAGTAGTGTCCATTATGTTTTCGTAAAAAACAAAATTTGATAATGAGTTCCAATTAGACAAGTCACATAGACTCAACACTGTAACACTCCAAGGTAAAGAAATTTGTCATTTAAACCCGAGGTCACATGTGACCTGGCAAGATGCAACAAAATATCAGTTATCAAGGAATGCTAAAAGTAGTAGAAACTTCAGTTGTAACTTTCAAAGTGTACCCATGAGGAATGTAAACTTGAAAGAGATATAAGAGATAAAGAGAAATAATTAATAAATGATTACGAAACAATGCGGACTAATGCTCCTTTTCGAGGTGCCAATTTAGTAATCCAACTTCACTTACAATAAACGAGATTTCAGCCATCTATTTCAATGTAATGATTACATATTACATTATAACTAGAACAAAGTGTACAACGGTCTTGCACAGTGTTACAAAGATCATACGGAGATAATTCTCCCGGCCTCTCAACTTCAAGAGACATGCACAGAATGTAAGCTCGGAGATGATGTGTTTTCTAGTTAATGGGACAAATCTTCCTGGCTTTAAACAGGGTTCTCCGATTCATCCTCAAATATTTGTCTGCCTCTGGTCAAAGTGTTGACCTGCTTTGGCAACTTGCTAAACATACCCCAATCTGCACCACCCTTAGTCGAGTGGGATTATATCGTACAGAAGGAAGGTGACATCCGATATCTTGGATTTAAAGGTTTTAATCTGAGGAATTTGTGACATATCAATACCCTGTTTTAGTATTAAAAGTGAAAAAGAGGTTTCTCCCATTGCATATTTGGTTTAAAGATTTACTTGTCAAGCAGAGATTGGGGTCCATCTTTACAAGCTCTGTACAAGGTTTGTATACTTTAGAATGTGATGCCAAAATGTACAATCATCGGTGCTTATTTCTTTCAGCCCATCACTAAAGTACTTGGCTGATTACCACCCCTCCTACTGGTTACATCAGAAACGATCTTCAGTTAGATGAGAACGAAGTGGATATAGAGGCTTAATTATAACATATCATCATATCATAAGATTTATTATATCATATTATTATATCAAATCACATGTCATATCATAACATTTATCATGTCTTCATATCACATCATAACATATATAATATGATAACATCATATCACATAATAACATATATCATACCATAACTCATATCATAACATATATCATATCTTATAACATTTATCATATCATTTCATATCATTTCATATCATAACATATAACACATCACATCATCGCATATATCATATAACATCGCATATAACATCGTAACATTTATCATATCATAACATGTACTGGTAAATGTTTATTTTACAGCTAATCTACTGAAATACCTCTGGTTTCTTCGTCATCATCATCGCTGACTAATGCTGCCCTCGCTCTAGGTCGTTTGACAAAGACAGCGTCGCTATCGGATTCACTATCAGCATCCGAATCAAAGATCTCGTGACCGGGGAATTGGTTGGTCTGATCCTGTGGATGGTGGGGATTGAAACAACAGTATAAACAACCGAAAACTTGCTGGAAAATGTTGGCAACCTTCGTGCAAACAAAACATATTTCAACTTTTACAGTAGTTTCACTGTGCTGGTATTAATAAGATGGGTCAGAACAGTGTTAGGGCCAGATGTTCGACTTTATGACTGAGATGATAACATTATTTGTGCACCGTTTTTCTCTAATTCTCTTTTAAAACGATATACGATTTAATACGTTTAAATTAGCTGAATTTGTTGTTGTCGTTCAAATAAGTCACATATCATCCAAACTTAACATTGTGATAATGTCAACGTGGTATTATCAATTAATTATCAGAACCTGGGACAGTCTGAGATGCATAACTAATACTCAAGTTACCAGTAATATAATATCCCACAGTCTGCCCTGTCAAATTAAATTGAGTGCCACAGTGTGATCAATACACGACCAGCATACAACTCTGGCTTCAGAAGTGAATGACCACCTTAACTGGTCCTAGGAATGTTAAAGGCAAAGACTGCTGCCGTCTTCACGGTTTCCAAAGAACTTTAAAAATAATGTAACTCAAAGGCGATCCACTAAAAGTAACTCAAATATGAGTCATTATTGGGAATTCCTGCCAGGAATTTCCCAATGTACTATAACAGAGGATTTTTAATTTTAATTAAACATCTCTATTTTATTTCACATGCTAGGTTCACGAAACCTCACTTTAGCCACTAGGACAAAGAGCTTCGTATTGTATAAAACAATCTTTAAAGTGACGGGGTGTCGTTGTGCTTTCCAAAACTTTCATTAACTTTGAAACCGACTCAGTATTTACAGGTACTTTGCATTGGCTGAAAATGAAACAACAAAATACATCTAAATATGTTTCTCGTACCTGATGTACACCAAACGATAATTAATCAAATCAAAGTTTCATACTGTATAGAAGTCATGGTACGAGATTTGTTTGGACCCTTGTTACCTTGACGATGATTTTGCCATTGTGTTGAATATTGCCTAAATCGGCCGATGCTTTTAAGGCAGGTTCAGCGTCGTCCCCATCTGTTTGGCTCTTCTTGATCTCAGAATCTGAATCTATAAAAAAAAATAAAGATTGCAAATTAAATAAGATTGCAAGAAATTGTCACTGGTGAAGATTGCAATTGCAGTTGGGACTAAATTTATGCAGATATTGTTGGCAATTTACAAGGAAAACCATATGCAGCTTTTATAACCAATAGTCCCTTAATATGCAAGAAATATCAGAGTTGCATTTTATGGGTTGTAGTTTAAATGAACTGGTGGGTATTGATTTCTACACCATTATAGGTCATATTATTGCATGACCCCAAAAAACTCACCCAGTTCAGGTTTGCTTCTAATGAGAAGACTGTCCTTCATCTTTTCATCCTCAGTAGTCACTTGTTGTGAAGGCTCACTTGTCCTTCCTTTTCCATCTTTCAGCTGCAGCTAAATAAGGAAAACATTTAAACAAGGGGCAGTTTATTATAAAGTTTAGGCCTAATTCATTAGGCTAATTCTCTAATGACCATATTCTTCTTGTACTTATGGCAATTTTGTAAGCCCCACAAATATAGAATACATACCCGGTGACTCTAAATCCTATTCCATAAATCCAAGAATTAATTTCAGCCGTAAGACAATAAAAGTATGTAAATTATTTTTACAGAGGTATTTTATAACTAAGTTTACTTGAATCAAATGTTTGGTACACACAACAACATACACCTCATGAGGCCTCATCTGGAGTATAGTATAGTATAGTATAGATAATAAGGATCAGAAAGGACAATGTCCTCATAAAGGATCCTGAACCACAAAAAA
>JAODAG010170396.1:0-14272 GCA_027574785.1 Orphnurgus asper
TAGTAGTAGTACTATGTCGTAGTAGTAGTAGTAGTAGTAGTACTATGTCGTAGTAGTAGTAGTAGTAGTAGTACTATATAGTAGTAGTACTATATAGTAGTAGTAACTTGTAGTAGTAGTACTAGTAGTACTTCTTAGGCCACATTGTATTTGCTAGCAAATACCCATTTCTATAGTTTCTATAGTTCTCTTGCATACACTACTAACATTTAGGACAATGAATATATTCTATATCATTGTGGAGCTTTTCTGAATATGACAGCACTTTTTCACTACACTGAGAACTTCTCTCAGGTGGAGGCAATACCATTCTTCAGTAACGTACTGATGTACAGTAACGTTGAAAGCCATCTTTACAGAGCTTTCAAGACAAAGTAGGTCAGCGGCACATTTATCGTCTTTATCGTTGCCATAAAAGGCGCGGTTGTACACATTACACCTTTTATTCCCGCTCGTGATGTCATCGTCAAGCCAACACATTAGAAAGAAAACAAAAGTGTCATAAAATTTTCCCTGGCGCTCTACCTAACGATGCGTCTGATTGGTCAATGGGTACGGGGACGTGTCAACGTTTACACCGTCTGGGTGTACGCATAGAGCAAAATCAGCAGCGTCCGCTCGTGTTTGACTTAGAGGGGAGCACCATGTTGCTTCTCCGCCGTGGGCGCCGTCGCACATCAGGATGGAGCGTCGCTGGGAGGGAACGTCTACCGACGTCTGCCTCTTTGTTTCGTTGCGGGCCAAAAAATCGTCCGCGGTAGAATATGACTGAACTAACTCCCCACTATATTGCAAATAATGCAACATTATTTAATAATAGCAACATTATTTAATAATAATAATAATTCTTTGAAACGAAGGTTTTTTTTTTATCCGGACGTAGAGCTGATTTCCGAATTGTGAGGAAGAAATGAAATGAAAAAATAAAAGTAAATAAAAAACGAAACAAGAAAAATTTCCCCAATTTTACCCACTTTTCCATATATGGCGCTCCATTAAAGCAGGATTCAATTCAATCAAACACTGGCCTCTCGTTTTTCGCTGATTACAAGTCCTCTATCCTCAAATACATGCTGCCAGCCATCATAGTGTCTATCCTAGTGTCTATCCATTTGGTTCATTTGGGGTTAAAAGTTCTAAAGCTATTCTTTCTGGTCCTGATCATTTACAGTAACAGTTGCAAGGTTTAATAATTATCAGGCAGTCAAACACATCCCTCCCTGTAGACCAGAGACTAATCGGTGATTGATCACTCCACAAAGACCAGAGAATGTTTACCCAGCCAGGGACTTGGAGGTAACAAGGGCAACAGCCACTGTATGTCAGCTGTCCATTCCCTGAATTACCTGGCACATTCAATGGTGCTGGTTTTCTGAGGTGTTATTTACTGACTGTTTGGTGCAAAGCAAGGTGTAGTCGTTGATGATTATGTGTTGTTGTGTCAATGCATGGAAGTCAAATTCAGTCTTGTCTAGGGTCTGCCCCTTCTATATGAATATTGTCATTGGTCTAGTTTGCAAATCCCGTCCTCAGAACATTGTGTTGTAAACTGGTAGCTCGTTTTAGGTTTATGTTATAAGGGCTAATACAGTGTGTTCTCCCCCCTTCCCACCCCCCTAGTGGCTTCAGGTAAAATCAGAATTAACCCATATAGATGAAAGTAGAGAATTATTTGTTTTGACCTTTGAATCTCCTCTCTGCCCTACTGGCTACCCTTCCTTTGATCTTTGTGGGCTTCATTTGTGACAAAGTTTGCTAGGATCAGTATCGATGATCAGCAGTGTTTTGGTTTAAAATAATCAGTTTTTGGTAGGTTGTTTTTATTTTTAAATGGTATGAGTCGTGGCCTAAGCTCTTAATCTTTGCCTTACGAGGGTCTACAGCAAGTTTACAACGTTTACAACGAAAATGGTAGAAAATTACGTAATCAGATTTAGTATGCAGACATGGCATATAAATTCAAGGTTGTTGAAAACTTTAGTATAACTTAACATTTTCTTATGGTAGTCATTAATGCATTATGTACTATATTTACTGCTTCACTCAACAGTGGAATTGTCACGGATATGACAGTTAACATTCAACAAAACTGGCAGTCTGACTGACACGTTTATAAGGTTAAAGATGCTGGGATTGATTATGATATACCAGAGGCTTTCTTGAGGAAAATGAAAAATAATGCAGTTACCAACAAACTCTGCCAGTTGGTTGCCATTGGCGATAGGGTTTTGTCTGGAGCTGCTTTCCAGCATCCATAGTTAAACATTGTGCTTGGGTTAATATAAAAAAGGAATTCATCTGACCATTGTAGCCTTTTTATTTAGCTGATCTGCCTCTATGTAGGCAAATTGCAAATTTATAGGACATGTCCTTTGAGCAAGTGACCTGCAAGGCTATCACTGTGACAGGACATGAGAAGGATTAATTCTAATAACAGGACATTTCAACAGATTAGATATCTTAAAGGGATATTCCCTACAGCCAAGTGGGTGTGCATGTGTTTATGTGTGGGTGCATGTGGATAGTGTGTGTTTACATATGCACCAACACATAAACACACACTATGTGGATAGTGTGTTTTTATGTGTTGGTGCGAATGCAGGCCTATGTGAATAATTTGTGTTTATGCATTATTGCATATGTAGGCCTATGTGAATAGTGTGTGTTTATGTGTTAGTACATATGTAGGCCTATGTGGATAGTGTGTGTTTATGCATTAGTGCATATGCAGGCCTATGTGGATAGTGTGTGTTTATGCGTTAGTGCATATGTAGGCCTATGTGAATAGTGTGTGCTTATGTGTTAGTGCATATGTAGGCCTATGCGGATGGTGTGTGTTTTTGTCTTAGTGTGTGTTCATGCATTGGTATGTGTTAAGATTATGTTAGTGTGTGTTCTACATGAGGACAGAGGACTTGAACAGAGGATGTCCTCGGTAGTCAATTAAAAAGGATCACCAAGTCTGTAGATTACTCTCGCTGTGTCTGTTGATATGGTTAAGGGAGTTCTCACAGTGGATTTGACAATGTAGTCCTCGCTCTGAAAGTGATGCCACCCCTGTAGCAATGTTCATGTCTTGTATAAATGTGTTCAGCTAGTATACACAATAATGGAATGTTGGATTGATGTTAAACTTGGTGTATACGAATGGTGGATAAAAACCCCTTTTTCGTTTTAAAGTCAATGATTAAATATCTCCAAGCTATCGCTTAGTGTCAAGTGTGGAAGGAAATCATTCAGTCACATGTGGCTAATCTTCCTGCAAACGAAAAAAAAGAAAGGAAAAGGTAGTCGCAATTGGAAACTCTGGCTAGGGCGAGTGAGCCTTAAAGTTTTACACTATGGCAAGGAATGGTCGCTGGATAATATTTCAGGATCCTTATTAACATTACCTTGAGGCAGTTCAGTAACCCATTCAGTTTAAGGTCCGGTGAGTTTTGCGTGTTGTTTTTAGGTAGAGTTAGTCGTACAGCAACCGTGGGACACAACCTCATGCTATGCTACCTGCTTGGGGGTCTGCTTCACACAAATATTTTCCCAAATGAATGAGACTCTGGGATCAAGTCGTTCTCCATAGGGAACCAGCTGGGATTACCAGTGGTTCATGGAAGGATTTGGTGATAGTAATGATCTTAGTTGTGAACAACAGATATCAAGGGAGCAAGGAAATTATCCTAGTTGTGGACAACAAATATCATTGGATCAAGTAATGATCTTACTTAGATCGGGACAATAATATCAATGGAGCAAGGAAATTATCCTAGTTGTGGACAACAAATATCATTGGAGCAAGTAATGATCTTAATTGGGACAGCTAATTTCATTGGAAGCAAGTGATGATCTTAATTGGGACAGCTAATATCATTGGAGCAAGTGATGATCTTAATTGGGACCGCTAATATCATTTGGATATGAAGCAAAACCCTCAATAAATCTAATTGTGTTACGGTATCAGAAATACACCAGCAACGTAAAAACACCAACTGGAATGGTCTCTGCAGCTGATTCAAGAATGCTCCTTTAATCAGGGGATTATAACTTCAAGGCTGACTCTAAACATTTACCCAGTAATATCCAGTCTCTGCAGAAAATTACTATGTAGGAAGTTTCTCATCAATTTGTGTCCCCTCACCCACATGCTGGGAGGTTTTCAGTTGGCCACAATATGGGGTCTGTCCCATTGGTATGATGGCTGGTCTTCATGGTTGTAACACTGCTGCTGCTGTAATAGTGTTTCACATAGGCTGGATCTGTGAGTAAAATCCATGTAAGACCACCTGAAACATTGACAATCAAATATGTAGGCTAATTGATTGGCTGCGTGATAATAGCCCACTGCAGTAGTTCATGATACTCGTATGATGTTAAACAAAAAATGCTGTTGCAGTAAAGTGAATGCCCCTTGAAAGAGGTTGCCATGGTAACTTCAGTACAAAGCTGCCATTTAGGTTGTTTCTGTTTGATCACTACACAAAATTTTAAATAGGAAAGAGAAATAAAAACAGGATTGTCGGTTAAGTTAAATGACCAACCATCAACAGACGGGCGCTTTATCAAGTACCTTTAAATCGGTCACTAAATTGGATTACACCGTGGGCTCTACAACACATTGCAAACTAGCACCTGTGCCAGTCTTAAATCCTAGGAGGATGCAGGTTACAATCGGTGAATGTGCTGGCAGATCCTTGTTGGTTCAAGCGCCTGGGATCGAGATACACAGGATCAGATCCGTGGTACCGCTAGTCTTTCACTTTTTATACATAATGATCACCCTTATTGCATTGCAGGACTGAGAGGGGGTGTGCATTTCATATAAGACCACCTAAAATATAGTGTATGTGCAAGTATATGTATGTTCTAGCCTATCCCCTAACTTACACATACTCATGCATGTATCATATATTTCAGGTATGTACTTAATGTAAGACAACCTCAAGTATATAATTATGTACATATGTGTATACTAGCCTATATGTCATGTAAGACCACCTCAAGAAAAGTGTATGTACATGAATAATTAGATATTACTCTATCCCTAACTTTTACATACTCGTTCGTGTATGTATTCTAATAGTTGAGGTGGTCTTACATGAAGTATGTACCAAGATGAGGAATGCAAATAATATCTGAACCTCAAGAGATGAAATACCATTGAGATCATCATTCATCTTCTTACTGACACTGTTATAATGGCAAGTGTATACAGAAGGCAAATTAAGGGGAATAATAGGGGAGATGTGGAACTCTCTTGGACAATCTGAGAATGTGTTTGTGGAACCAGGGGAGTTGGTAGTAACAGCTTGGGTTATGTCAGCCACTATAAGCATCTTTTTTAATTCACTATATTCAAAGTGTTTTGTTACTATATGTACAAAGTATGATAGCCACAGGTTGTGCAGTATTCTTAAAGAACTGTGCTTGCATATTACCATATAAACAAGCAGCTAGGAAGGTTGTTATATCTCATCAGTATATGAAAAAATACTGATCAAAGCTTATGAGACTTCCGTGTTCTAAGGAGCTATACTTAACCATCGTTTGAGATGGTGTTTTATAGAGGAGCTATAGTTATATTTTATGGAACTATACTTACTGTACCCAACCCTTACCTACATACTTTGTTTGGTCTATTGAGTGAAGTGACCTGAAGGATGACCCCTGACCCATGCATGACCCATGATAAAGTCACCCTATCCTAACATTACACTGAGGTAAAATGGAGTTTTGGGGGATTTTTTTTTTAATGGAAACCTGGTGATGTAAGGATATCCAAACAAACTAAATATATTTAAGATGTTTATCTTTATTTTCTTTTGTGTCATAAGTATAGTGCTCTTTAAAAACAAATGGACTATGCCTACTGATTTGATCACCCTCTATAGTTGTGTACAAAGAATATCTGGTCTGCATAGAATATCAACGCTTGGTTGGGGGATGTTGTCTGTATAGTAAACAGCTATTGGCTTTTGTGTCATGACTGACTGCCTATCATCTCAAGTACACAACCTTGTATATATATTATTATATTGTTACTGGAAAAGGGTGCAAAAGACTTGTGGTTTGACCTTTTACCAGGCTGATGCCCACTGCTGTACCATGGGTATTATAGGTAGTGTATTCTGCCAGACTATTTAGTACAACAACCTGGTGGGTGCCACTTTGACCATGCTTGAAGTTGTGTGAGTGTGTGTGTGTGTGTTATGGCTTATTAATGTTATGTATTATCTTCATGTAGCAGTGCTTGTGAAATGGGTACAACTTACTTCATTCAACCCATTCCCTTCTTCGCAAACCCGCCGATAGAGGTGTTCTTGCCAATGGTGGAGGTTTATTCCTTGTAATTCCTGAATTAATTCAGGACTTATAATATTATATGCAATTGGTAAAATAGTAAAGTAATTCTGGAAGTTGGCGGTGGCCAGGCCAATATCATGGCAGGAAGTGATATAATTCACCTTGTCTGGTAATTAAAGACCAGTCCTCTTTTGTCAAAGGGAAAGGAGGCAGGAGAATGGAAGACCAGCTCATTGTCTGCCAGTGTCTATTGTGAAGGACACAATAGGGACCTATTCAGGAAGGGGGAGGGAGGGAGTAAAGTAGATTGGTGACTAATCCCAGCACTGGGGCTACAACTTTGGGGGTCACTTGTCTTAGAGTATATATTGATGGAAAGCTGGTTAGGATAGCAGATCACTGTGACTACAGTGACTCTTCAATGGTTGAGTGGTTGAGAAGTGGACTCCACTGGTAAGGTAATATAGTTGTTTTGAAATAGATGTGACATAAAATATGGGGAATAATATGGGAATAATGGGAATAATATTACTGAGGTTTTGTCAAAAATCATTTTGCGAGTAAAGCTACCATGGTATTATACTCTTCAACCTCGGTCTTGGTTTTATTATTATTATTATTGATTTTATTTGTCATTGCAGAACAATATCAGCTGACAATTCTGCAGATTTTGCATTGAATATTTCTGGCAGATTTGAATTGATTATTCTGGCATGTTTGAATTGACTATTCTGGCAGATTTGAAGTTACTATTCTGGCAGCTTTGAATTGACTATTCTGGCAGCTTTGAATTTACTATTCTGGCAAGTTTGAATTGACTAGTCTGGCAGATTTGAATTGAATATTCTGGCAGATTGAGCTGAGTACAATTGTTGCTTGTAAAGTTGTTTTTGCATGGAATCTCTGAACCTCTAATAGTTGATGTTTCCCCTAAAATTGGAATTGTTATCAGACATGGCAATCAGACCGAACACTCCCATGGTGAGTTGTATCAGTCACCTGTTAAATAGCAACATCTCTTTGATTAAAGCTAGATATGTTTTGAACCAGGGCAAACCATCACTGAAAGCAGGTGCCAGTCTCTATTAGGGGATACTGTATAGTCTGTCATACTGTGGTAATTGGGAGACACTCCCCTATCCCAAGTCACCTGTTAAAATAGCAGAGGCTTCTCTGCAGGATGCTATAAAGCCAGGCCAGGCCAGTATACCCAGCTCCAAACAAAACAAGCCTGACATGACCCCAGTGAACTTACCCTTTTGGCCTACCTCCAGTTGGTATAATCCAGAATATCCAGGCGGGATTATTTGCCTGGAGCCTCTCTTCATATTGTTAAAAGAGATAACATGATATCTGGCAGTTGGGAAGTGTTTTGACAACCAACTGGAGAACTGGTACAACTGATAAAAATGTTGCTCCTTCATTTCAGGTTTTTTGTTGTTGTTGTTGAGATAACAGCAGAGAGAGAGAGAGAGAGAGAGAGAGAGAGAGCTGCTATAGATTTCAGTATGTTTTAACTTCTAAAAGATATTAGTCTCTGTGCAGAGTTGATCTTGGCTTCCACAGTCCTTGATGGCTTTTTCACCCTAAGAGCTTGCCAACAATAGAGTGGATTTTCATTTCCCAACAAGTTTTATTTCTTTTTTAGTGGTGACACCGACTTCCATTAAATGCTTTGGATGTTTGATACCCGGTGGTAAAGTACAATCTTGATTTGCTGGTATGAAAGCCAAGGTTCAAGGCCAAGAACAGAGTATAGGAGGATTTCTTCACACGTTCAACTATCGATATTACGATCGTAACCGTATGCTACACTGTACAATAGTAGACTTCGTGGTAGTACTTACTGTATAGGCCTGAGAATAGGCCCAGTAGCTATATTATAGCAAACTATATCCTTCTTCCGTTCTTTAAAGCTTGGACCGTAGAAGTTAATTGCGACTGGCTTAGCCACCGGCGTTACATAAACCGTTCGTATGGCGATTGTACGTCAAAAAACGTGCGGTATCGGAAACGTCGCACCAATTCCTACGGCGAAGCGTAAATTAAAAAATGTTTCCAAAAATACTTGGAAGTTGAGGGAATGGACCCAAATTGAAACCCAACCAGCAATAACAATGCATTTTTGAGAATACGACGGCTTGCGTAGCTTGTGTGGCATTTTGATGTGGTAGGGACTGAATGAAGAATGGTCGCGTAGTTTTAAAGCCAGTGAAAAAAATAATGTATCTATATCGAGGCCGTACTTGTTTCTGGCATTTAAGGAACTCGGGAAATTGTGCAAACCTCGACGGACGTAGATGTACTCCAGCATCGTAATGTTATGGGGGAAAAAAAAGGAAAGATTGTTCGCTCGGTGGAGTAGTGTACATAGCGAGTCTTCCCTTTATGATTCCTCGAGGGCAGGGATGTAGCCGGGGGTGGGGGGTGAGAGCAGTGGGAGACCACACCCTCCCCTTTGGGTGCCAAAGGACAGGATAAAGATGGGTTGCTCAGCAAAACAAGCATTTAAAAGGTACTTTTCAGCACTATTTAGACCATATTCTGTCACCCCAGGACCATAACAAAGACCCAAATAACAGACCAATGTGTTCAGATACTACAACTCAATTTGACATTGAAACATGTCCTACAGGTACCGTTTACGAGATGTAAATCATTACACGGTACGGTGCATGTAAGGATACGATGTCAGGTTTGAATAAGTTTACATTGTTAAAAGGAGGACCGCTAACATCAGTAATAGTCCTGCTCTCTAAGACCAAATAGAAGTTAATCGATAATATTGATTAAGTTACTGCAAATTTTCTTCAAATCTTTCTTTCACCAATGCAAGTCTTGTTCAGTTTATGTGATGACAAATGCCTAACTTATAACTATTCAAGGTTGTTTTACATGAAGCATATACCTATATTTTGAAGTGGTCTTCCATGAAGTAGATTTCATTATTATACTTCATGTACTTATTACCGTATATATACAGGTGTATAGATACTAGCCTATCCCCTAGCCTAGCCTATGGATATTGTACTTTCTTCGCTTGTTGCATTTGGCCAGTTCATTGCTCTACTGTGGCCTCATTCTAGCAGCTAGGGAGGTGTTTTCCATCCGCAGTTTGGTTATCCAGCTGCTAGGAGTTGAGGGAATCCTGGTAAATGAGCACTGCTTGTGGTGAATTGATAGTCTAATCAGATTGGTGAAGGCAATCTAAAGCCGCCCATTGCACTGTTGATTGAGCTAAGTGACCAGTCACTAGACTTAAATTAGTTGTCCAATTTCCTAGAATGTCTGGTAACATTCCTCTATTCAGGGGATGGCATTTAGATTGAAATTAGGTGTTTTTTTTTATTAACTTGAATGAACAGCTTGCTGCCAAGGCTTGTGGTTTAATGGTGGTTGGGGGTACATGTGAAGAAGTGAATGAGCTATTGTGTAGTAAATAAGTAAGTAGCCTAGGCTGTTTTGACTCTGGTGGTGGTTTAAAGGATATCTAGTTAGGGTTCCTTGCATTGGAGCTTTGCATTAACAAAGCTGGATAGTTTGGTGGTTTCACCTGAGTGAAGGACAAGTGGATTGGTCTAGTGACTAAGGCTAGATTTGATGGAATTTGAAGCCAAGTTGTAATGTTCAAGTTGAACTTCTGGTGGTTCAAAGGTAATAGTGCAGGGTAACAACCCCCACCAAAAACAATTAAAACAAACAAGGTTTTTACACCCTTGGGTACTTTTCACAGTAGACTAGGTCGGATCCTGTTCTGGATGACACAATTGTAGAGAAGTGCAGTTCAGATTCAGATCTGAGGTTTGATGGATTTGATGGGCCAGATGAGTTTGATGCTGGCAGAGGAGAGGATCTGATATGAAGTTGTCCTACAAAATTAACAACAATTACCTTCCTTTCCTGGAAGGATTACATAGATGAGTTTTCATATTACCTTGGGATTAGCAATACGTGAGGTTTATGCATGTTCACCTTACAACTAGAATTCTTTAAAGAATAGTTTAAAGAGAACATTTGCTTTAGAAGGGATTGTGGAAAGGGTATATACAAAGTAGGTTGTATGTTCTATATATCCAGTTATATTTGAATGTGATAAAAAATTAAGAAATTTAAAGAAAACAAAAACACAAAAAGAAACAAAAGCCACTCTCCTTCTCCTTCTCCCACCAAGAAAAAGGCCACGGAGAAGCAAAAGACCAACCCAGCATAGAAGAGTAAGAAATTCTAAAAAATATATATATAGGCCTATATATATTGTCTATTATATCAGAACGGTAATTTTTTAAAAGGAAGTATCCGGTACAGTTTGTGGAAAAATCTGAAAAGCAGGACTTTTTATCCACTGCCCTTCGACAACAATATCACATAGACACGCAGTGTACTTTACGCTGCCTCCAACGGGTTCACTTCCCCTTTAAAGTGACTACCAGGCCTTGGGAGAAAGAAGACATAGTTAGGATTATAACATCTCCAGGTTTGTACCCTGAAATGTCTGCTAATTAGCACTTACCAGGCTGATGGGATAGATTTAGTTACTTACTGGAGGGGGTGAGGGGGGGGGTGGTTGTTGTCAAGGTCTTACTGTATCCTTGAGCAGTTAAGAAAGATCTGTAGTTGTCTGGCAGTTGGAGATTTATCTGAATGGGATATTAATTTTCTTTGGATTATATGGAGAGGAGGAGATTGTGGTGTTATTAGAACTGAGGTCACCAGTAGTGCCTTTCACTCACCACATGTAGAACTTAGATAATAAACTTGGTTTGCTTGGGTGCTTTCTGATTGTAATTTATGTGATGGGGGTTTTTATTGAAAAGATATTGTTTGGATAAGTGGAAATAATGGCCACCTGATCAAGTAGTAATAAATAGGTGGTCTTTAACGTTGAAGCTTATACCAAAAGTCTTGCCTGCTTAAAATGGTTTGCCTTCTCAAAAATGTTGTTTTATTTCCAGTAAAAGTTGCTCTTCTGTGGAAAATATGTTCCAGCACATCAGTTTATAGGGTAACATAGAGGAGTATGTATAAGTTAGGGCTAGTATATCTACCCTACACGCACTACATATGTAACAACTTGAATGAAGTTATACGTACCCTTTAAAGGCTATAAAAGCTTTGGCTGTAACTTTAGGTAGCAGCTACTGTAAAGTGACATGACAAGCAATAGCAGGCGGCAGTCAGTTAGTAATAGATGGGGACTGGAACTATGTTGTGCCTTTTAAATTCTTTGCTCTCTCTCTCTCAGTTTACAAGGAGCTGCTGTTTCGCTTCTCCTTCGGTTGTGTCTGACCTTTTGAGCTGTTGATGCGAGGGAAGGAACTTGTAAACAGACACCTTACTGGGTTTTATTAAACCCTGTTGCATGCTACTTGGGGGGAGAGAGACAGATGAATCCTTGTCTAAAGGATTGATACTAGTGGTGGAACAAAATCACTGACTGTTGAAGGAAAGGATGGGATGACATGGCACACCACCACTGAAGGGGGGGGGGCCAGGGCAGGGGAGATACAACAACATATGACACTGTGCAAAATATCTGCGTAGGAAATGTAGGGGATTTGAGAAAATGAGGTTTGGCAGGATGTTTTTCCAGGACTTTTACATAATTTATAGAAGGGAGGGTAGAACTGTCGGGAGAAGTCAACTCAGGGAGCCCACCGCTAGATGGTAGTGTCCGCTACTGTTGGGAATATCGACATTGAGTGCAAGCTTGGCCCAAACTGACATTCAACCGATGACGCCAAATGGCCGTCGTTGTTATTGAAAACCCGACGATCGGCCCAACGACTTACCATAGGTCCAAAAGTCCAGCCGCAATGGATCTAGAAATAGAGAGAGATATCCGATTGTCCGAAGGACAACGTAGCAGGAATTGGTTTGTCCGATCGAAAAATATAGTCGTCTCGGGCGACCGTTAAGCTTCTACGTTGCTGTGTGTTGTGGTATTTCAAAGAAGGGGGAAAAGGTGAGATAGGGGGGGGGGAGATAAACAGTGTGGATAGTGATTGGTGCGGTTGTAAGGTATGGCGAGTTACACATCTATGCCTTTAAGGATATCACCACTTTATGGTTGGAATGTTTGAAGACCTACATAGCAAGTTGTAGTATTTGCATTCATTTAATCTTTGATAGATAAGTTTACCCCTGAGGGTCATTTTGACAAACAGAGGGATCTGTTAATAACTCCCTGTGTAACCTGTTGAATTGGTGATGAAATTATCTTTGAATGCATCAGCAAACTTGGTACTTTGTAGTCTGCTTGGTTGATTATCATGCAATCCAAATTGCCCTAGTTTTAGGGGTCAGAAAGTCTATAGGTGATGTTTACTCTGGGGGCTGTCTGTTGTTAATTTATTGCCCAGTGGTGGTGGTACTTCCATGGGCTGCCTGGTCTAACTGTTTTCATACACAGTGGTGAGCCAAGTCATTAATTTATACAATAATTGAGGTAACCCAAAGAATAGAGGTGGATAGGTAGGGTCTCCGTTGACCCAGCAGCTGACCTGGTATTATTCTGTGATCCATGGCTGTTCCTCTTGTTTTGGGTTATAAACACCTCAGGATTTTTTGTCCAATTTTTGTGTTTAACCTTTGCAGAAAACGACCTTAATCCGCATCCTAGTGAAAAGCTAGTTTACATCTATAGTAGATGGGCTTGGCTAATCTAAATATCCCTTGAGACGTAACAACAGTTCATTCTAAAAAAGCCACATCCTGAGCAGAAAAAACTGCCATGTCTAACTTACTTCATTTTACTGCCAAAGGGAATGGAGGGATTCCTGTCTCATTTCCAAATGCCCTGCATCGTTGTCGTTTGTAGACAACATTTGTACACACAAAGTTTAAATAAATAAATTTAAAATATCTCTTGAGAATAATAATAAATAGTTCATTCCTTTAAAGCCACATAACTGAGTTTGCAAAACTACAATGCAGTAACTTACTTCAACTTGACTTGCTTAGGTGGCAAGTTACTGCCAAAATAGACGATGGGAACTGAGGGAATTGTGTCTTACTTCCAAGTTGAAGTATTATTCTTTACGTTGTTCGTACAGTAAGATGCCAATTGTATGCAAGTTTAGACGATGCCACAGCCTTCTCGCTGTGAAGTTACTTCAAATGAAAAGGAATGTTAATACAGAGATCTATTTGTGCCTGGTATCCCCAAAGATATAACCACTGCTCTCTCGACCAGAGAGATTCCGACTGCTTCTCTCTGGTTGACAAGATGAAGCTTTGTCCCATACAGAGACTGCCAGCATGATACTGTTTACATTTCAGTTTGGCCTCTGGTATCACTTCTATCCCAGCCTTGAAATTATTCATCTATCACATTTTTTACACTAACCCTCTCTCTCCCCCCTTAAGCCTGGGTCACAGTAGGTGCATGGAAGGAGATTGGTATTAGGCTCCCATGGTAGTAGGTGACAGTTATTTTCCCCTGCAGTGAAAGTGATGGGTTTGGGGGGGGGGGGGTTGGGGGAGACTTAAAGGGGAACAGCATGTCGATTTGGGAATTTGGCGAAGGAGGAAGAATATCTTCCGGGTTTGAGTGACGACGCCGAGCAGTTTCTTACAGTCAGCGAGAGCAGTTTCTTACTGTTGTTAAGAGTGGTTTCTTACAGTTCAAAGCAGTTTCTTACAGCTAACAAGAGCAGTTCCTTACAGTTAGTAAGAGCAGTTTTTTTACTGTTGTTAAGAGCGGTTTCTTACAGTTCAGAGTAGTTTCTTACAGCTAACAAGAGCAGTTCCTTGCAGTTTGTAAGAGCAGTTTCTTACTGTTATTAAGAGCAGTTTCTTACAGTTTCTTACAGCTAACAAGAGCAGTTCCTTGCAGTTAGTAAGCAGTTTCTTACAGTTAGCGAGAGCAGTTTCTTACTGTTGTTAAGAGCGGTTTCTTACAGTTCAGAGTAGTTTCTTACAGCTAACAAGAGCAGTTCCTTACAGTTAGTAAGAGCAGTTTCTTACTGTTATTAAGAGC
>JAODAG010170616.1:3321-14268 GCA_027574785.1 Orphnurgus asper
CTGCCGTTTCTACAACGGAGTCTCGTTGTAACGCGGCCGTCTCTTCCTCTGGATCATCCTCCTTGTCACCGTTGGTGTTGCTGGTGGTGATGTCATCATCCTTGTCACCGTTGGTGATGCTGGTGGTGATGTCGTCATCCTTGTCACCGTTGGTGATGCTGGTGGTGATGTCATCCTCCTTGTCACCGTTGGTGATGCTGGTGGTGATGTCTTCATTCTTGTTAAAATTGGTGGTGCTGGTGTCATCATCCTTGTCACCGTTGGTGATGCTGGTGGTGATGTCGTCAGCCTTGTCACCGTTGGTGATGCTGGTGGTGATGTCTTCATTCTTGTTAAAATTGGTGGTGCTGGTGTCATCATCCTTGTCACCGTTGGTGATGCTGGTGGTGATGTCGTCCTCTGTGTCTGCTAATCCATCTGCTTCTTTCTCCACCTCCTCTATCTCCTGCTCTGTACTCTCCTCTTCTATTTCTGTCTTTTCCGCAACCCTTTCCTCAACTTTATCTACTTTATCCTCCTCCCCGGCCACCTCGTTCCGGACCTCATCATCTTTAACGACAGGCTCTGGCGAATCACCAGTTTTTTCCTCTTCCCCAACCGGGTCGTTCTCGAGATCACCTTTATCGACTGTCTCTGGTAAATCCTCTGACTTTTCCTCCAGCTCATTCTCCACAGCATTCTCCACTACTGCCTCTGGCGAACCTTTCTTCTCTCCTTCAGCGTCATCTTCCTCAATGAGATCCTCCTCCTCCTCGTCTGAGTCCGAGTCGGACTCCGGCTCTTCCTCTTTTCCTTCGCTCAACCCATCCTCCCCCATCTCACCTTCAACTGCTGCATGCCCATTCTCTACCACTACACCCTCCTCCTCCTCCTCCTCTGCCTCAAACGTATCTTCATCTCCTTCATCCTCCCGGCCTGCGTCCTCCTCTTCAATGACCTCAACGTCTTCTCCTTTCCCCTTTTTCTTCTTGTCTTTCTTATTCTTCTTCTTCTCCTCCTTGGCCTCCTTCTTCTTCCGCTTCTTCTCGTCGGCATCTTCTCCACCCGCAGAGTCCTTCTTCCGCTTCTTCTCTTTGTCCTTCTTGGATTTTTTCTTGCTCTTAGAATCAGAAGCAGCTCCGTCGTCGTCTTCCGGATTCTCCTCTCCTCCCGCTACCCCGCCTTTCCCCTTTTCGCCTTTTTTACTGCTCTTCTTCTTCTCCTTGTCTTTCTTTTTCTTCTTGCTCTTCCCATCAGGATCTTCCTCCTCTCCATCTTCTCCATCTGCCAGCAGATGATCCTTTCCTTCTTTCCCTTCCTCTGCCTCTTCCTCTCTCTTCTTTTCCTCTTTCTTGCTCAGTTTCTTCTTCTCCTTGTCTTTCTTTTTCTTCTTGCTCTTCCCATCTGGATCTTCCTCCTCCCCATCTTCTCCATCTGCCAGCAGAGGATCCTTTCCTTCTTTCCCTTCCTCTCCCTCTTTCTTCTTTTCCTCTTTCTTGCTCAGTTTCTTCTTCTCCTTGTCTTTGGTTTTCTTTTTGGACTTTGAATCGGCATCTTTTTCCTCAGCTGTAAGAAGAGAGGCATCATTATACATCCCTTAATTAATGACTTAAATTAATGTTTAAGCAAAAAGCATCAGCATACTTTTAACTATGGCAGGATTAAATAAACACATTCGATAAACTAATTCCATTGCAACCTGCTCCACCGACTGAAACTTTTTCAAATGCAATTAATACAAGGACAAGATGATTATTTTTCTCGAGAATTTATAAAACTACTTTCCAGAGGGGGGGGGTAAGATTTTTTCTCCTTGAAAAGTCGCAAAACCGGCTTTCACCTGCTTCTCCCGCACCCTCTTCAGGCTCCGCCCCCTTCTTCTCCTTCTTGTCCTTCTTCTTCTTTTTGGTTTTGGGATCTTCGTCCGCCTCTCCTTTCTTGGTCTTCTTGCTCTTGCTCATCTTGGCGCCGTCGTCCTCGTCTGGTTCCTCTTCCAGCTCGTATTTCTTGGGTTTCTTTTTCTTGACGTTCTCGTCTTCCTCTGGCTCTGCAAACCCTGCGCGAGAAAGAATGCCATGCAGAGCTCAGAATTCGAGGTTCCAAATGTAACAAGGCATTTAAACGTGATGCACGTTCATGACAGGAGATGCTGCACAAAATCTCCTTTCAAGGAATAAAATAAAAGTCTTTCCGAACAAAGAGACAACGGTGCATTCAAATTACGACCACGCTTGTTATATTTTAAGTCTAGCATTGGCTATGCATGCCACTGTACGAACCGTTAATCCAGTATTTTTCAAAATTATATCCAACCCATCAACTGCCAAACAAGAGAAGATCCTTAATTATATCGTTGTTCCCACAGACCGGGATAAAGTAACGACTATAGTTTGTATAATCTTCTTCTCAAATTTAAAGGTAACCACGATAGTTTTCCTTTTCTTATAGCCTTCATAATATCAGCATGATAAATGGAGTCACCTGTCTCCACATATCCTTATCAGTTTTCGCCAACGCATATATCCGGGCGGAAATAAAAACACATTCAAGGTAGAAATCGTCATGCAAATTAGAGCAACGCAGAACTTCTCCCAGATGGGCAGCTACTATTTCAGTGGATATTTTTTTGTTACATATTTAGCTCCTCAAGTACCACTTTTTGCTTACATTTCTCTTTCAAATTGGGATAAACATACACACACACACCAAAAAAATAAAAGAAAAACAAAGTCGTACCCAGAAATTTGACAGATTGGCAGTAGTTGATCAGCTTGGATAACTCCGGCGAGATGACCGGCTCCTTCTTCTTCTTTTTCTTCTGTACCTCCTCCGCTGCGGCGGCGAGGGCTAACAGGCTCTGGCTGCCGCTCACGTTCCTCCTGGTTCGGAATGACGAGGATGAAACGGGGGAAAATGATTGGTCATGCTTGCAGGTGGTGAGTGACTTGCACACTATCTGGAAGGCTTAACAAACTGCTAGTGCACGGCTATGCCTATCGCAAAGCCTCGACCTCGTCGAACTTTCGGTTCTTCGCCCAAGGCCAACGTTAGACGTGTGCTCTCGCTATGGCACCCGCACTGACATCCCACCTACCCCCTCCCCCCGCCAGCCCTAGACGGTAAGGCAGTGCCTGCTGGAAACTTGATCATATCCTCACGAGAGGTATGATCGATCGATCGGTGATTCAATTCAATTCCAAAATTTTACCAAGTAATTACGTTTTGACAATAGAATATAGCGATAAAATAGTAGACAAAATAAAGAGTAACGCATGGGACAAATAAAGAGATAAATTATACATATGTGACAAATATAGAGTAATTACACACGTAGGACAAATGAAGAGTATCATACATATTGTAGACTTACTACATAAAAAATATACGATTAGTCAGTGGCGTTGAGAACTCAAGTTTATTACTGCCTACACGAAGGCCATCAAATGACAAACAGACGGTTCACAAGTTTCCAACAATCGACTAATCAGAACATGGGCTTAGCAACGAGACCCTCACAACGTGTTTGGCTTCGACCAAATTCAGGCTAGCTGACACAGACAGCCTGCGATAGAGTTTCCAGTAGCTTTCGACAAACTGCCGTTAACCGGCTTCTCTAAACGAGTGAGTTTTAGCGCGGACTACCCAATCAAGCTTTAACAGGTTTTCCGACACTTTCCACCTTCCAATTCGTTCCAAGTGGAAGCGTTGGCGCGTCGAAGAATCATTGTCCGAAACCGGTAAACGTGGCGGTTAATCAATCAGGTGCCAATGTGCAACCGGAAGTAGTCGGACCATGATTCTACGCAGTCCCGTTCAGGATGGCTTGTACACTAAAATTGGTGGCGGTATATAAATTTACTGTACGCTACACATATGACAAATAAATACGTAGGGACAAGAGTAACACATGATAAATAAAGAGTAAAACATATATAACAAATAATGAGTGACATAGGACAAATAAAGAGTAACACACGTAGGACAAGTAATGAGGACACATATATGACAAATAAAGAGTAACACACATATGACAAATAAAGAGTAACACACATATGACAAATAAAGAGTAACATACATAGGACAAATAAAGAGTAACACACATATGACAAATAAAGAGTAACACACATAAGACAAATAAAGAGTAACATACATAGGACAAATAAAGAGTAACACACATATGAAAGAAAGAGTAACACACATATGGACAAATAAAGAGTACCATACATAGGACAAATAAAGAGTAACACACATAGGACAAATAAAGAGTAACACACATATGACAAATAAAGAGTAACACACATATGACAAATAAAGAGTAACATACATAGGACAAATAAAGAGTAACACACATAGGACAAATAAAGCGTGACACATATATGACAAAAAGAGAAACATACATAGGACAAATAAAGAGTAACACACATAGGACAAATAAAGAATAACATACATATGACAAATAAAGAGTAACATACATAGGACAAATAAAGATTAACACACATAGGACAAATGAGTGACACATATATGACAAAAAAGAGAAACATACATAGGACAAATAAAGAGTAACATACATAGGACAAATAGAGATTAACACACATATGACAAATAAAGAATAACATACATATGACAAAAAAGAGTAACACACATAAGACAAAGAGCAACACACATAGGACAAATAAAGAGTAACACACATAGGACAAATAAAGAGTAAAACATGTAGGACAAATACAGAGTAACATATAACACATAGGACACTAGACTGAGAAGGATAAAAAAATACTAATAAAAGCTACTGATCTTTCATCAAAGACCTGCCACAATGATCCATACGAATCTTATTTTCTTGGCCAAACCTAACACGAGGAATTCAATTAGCGTTGGATAATGCGACCTCAAAACAACATATCCTCACTTGTGTTTAGTTTTTCCACTTGAACTCTTCTCTGAATGTTGCAGCAACTCTTCCAATGAGTTCTCCAAAGGAGTGACTGCCTTCTTGGTCTCCACGGAATAAGAAGTGTTATCTGGAGAATCGATCAAATTATATAGAGGTAAATAATCAGTAAAAGCCATCATGATGATTTTTGCTCAGATTCTTGCTTGGTATTGAATTGCTTGGTAAGTAATTAATTCATAGACTGACTTGAAATAAAATACACATAAATAACACAGACAAATCGTATTGTTATCCAATGCTTATATATATTTATAGGAGAAAGGCAGTGCATGTACCCTCAAAAGATTCTTACTAATTAACATGCGAAGGTATCTTTCATCTTGACAGCTGGAGCCATAGTTCCCAGTTCCATACCAGTGTTTTTATTGAACGTGAAATAAACCCTGTGAGGGATTAGCGCATGCAGGCTGGGGACCTTGTTGTTGTTGGTAGAGTTCTCTCATCGGGAAGCTTACAATTCGCGGTAATCAAGGAGCCTATTGCATTCATTGTGCGCTCTTTGTGTCACCTTTGCGGTCAAACCAGACAAATGTGTTTTGGTTATCCTACACCTTTTAGTTTTGTTTGAGCGCTGCATGCGGCTTAATTCTGATGGAGCTTTGAGAAACTTTCTCCCAATTTAGCACAACGTTAGGAATGGCGCTGTGGCTATAACTTTATAGTTTTGAAAACCTCAAGCATCCTGAAGTTTACCTTCTGCAGAGGACAATTCGTCGTAAGCGTCTTCAAACATATCCTCATCATCGTCTTCGTCCGAGAAGTCTCCATTTTGGTGTGCGGAGCTAACTTTAGATGTCTGCAATCAAATGAATAAAGTGATGAAAATCCATGCCTGTATATCAACGAGTCTCTGTGGTCATTCCAAGGGAGCTTTTCTAACAGACAAAAAGTTTGATACACTCAAACTTTGTAGCTATAAAATATTTTAATAAAAACCTGTCATCCTAAAATCCTAAAGGATGACTTCATCTTATTTAAAACATATTAAACTACTGCAGAGTATACTGTCAAAGAAAACGATGATAAACCTTTAAAAGGCTGACGAGCACTCTTATAAACCACAAAAAAATATTGAATGAATTACTTTGAATATCGCATTCATTAGGTTATTCTTGGGAAGGACAAATCTGTCTATTCACCAGCAGATTCTATTTCTGCAGGTACAAAACTGCTGAAGGAATTGATAATGGAATAAATAAATAACACACCTAACTGTCACGCAACTTAACCCTTGACCTTGGCAGTCAGTCTTTGCCAGAGGCAATTCACTGGTCACTGGTGAAACCATATCCAGTGTTTTTATTTGATAGTCAGTTCTTGACATATTGATTGCTAAGTGTAAGTAATTGTGTAAAAGGTGGACAGAGATGGTGTTCAACATGTATAATTCTCAGAAATAACAACATCCATCCACTCAAAATGTCAGAGGCGAGTGGATAAAATTTACTTTTAACGAAGCTCGGACGACGTTCCATTACAATGTAAGCGCTAAGTATGTGAAGGGTTTCAAATCTTTGCCTCATACGATCCTTATCTTGTTACATGGATTCTTGAAATAACAGCACATCGAAAAATCACAAATTCATTCACGGCTTTCGGCAGGCACGGTCACTACGATGAAGAGCACTGTAAAATTAAAAAGCCACTCATGGGGGGGGGGGGGGATATACCTTCAGCTTGGATTCTTGGTTGTCAATTGGTTTTAATTTCTTGTTTTTGATGATAATCTTTTCCTTCAGATCCTCTGGGCTCGGGAGGTGGGCGTCTTCATTAACGTCAAAGTCAAACAAGAAGTCCTTGACGAGCTTCTCTCCGAAGATCTCCTGTCGGATTAATGAAGACGAACAATAGAGAGGCTAACCTAGAGGACTTTTTTCATCAGCAGATTTTCTCATTTAATTTTGGAAACCACGCACCGCCGCCATTCAGGAAATTTATAACGTGGGTTGCGCGTAAAGGGCACTATAAGGTCGCGAGTCGACGACAACGCCGAGGGTAATTGTGCCAATTGGAGTCGATGTATACTATGCACGCAGTATGGCTACGCGTGTACAAATCTGTGCATCGTAAGGTCAGTTCAAATGAACTGCGTACATCAGGTCCTTTGGTCACTGGTGGTTGGAGGTCATCGCACTAGTATACTTCGTGGGAATCAAATTTTATGGCTCCTCGGAAAAGGCGGCCGGTAGAAAGGATCTCTTAGTCGTAGACGCACTTTGACTGGAAGCCGGTGTGTAATTTCTTAAAAAAACGGGGGGGTAATGGTCGTGTGAGCTAGGTCTGCTCGATCTGGTTGATAATATTGATTACTTGCTATAGAAGGCCTAGCTCTTAAGCTCGTACAGAGAACCCAAACCATATTGATCGTGGATGAACACCAGCTTTTAATAAGCCTTCTCTTTATTTACTATATTCAGAGGTTGATTAACATAGCAGGCCATGAGATTGACCCATAATCCTGCTCCCGGGGCCGCCATTAACGTCTCCCCCATCCGTGAGTGTATACCTCGATCTCTGACGACTTTCTCAAAAGCACCGAGGGAGGAGAGAGAGCAACCTCAGGGATCACCACTGTATTGCAGCTATATAATCACTAAAACCATGGAATTAGACCGAATTCATCACCATTCACTGCAAAGCAGCTGTGCTAATACAAGTCATTCCAGGGGATTCCTGGAACACTTTGAACCTGGGGCTAATCCTTTTGGATTAAGCAGATGCTCAATCTACACCTCTAGGTGATATGCAGTCGTCTGCAAAGACTGGGAAACAACACATTTTGTTTGGCCTTAAAGGGTGATTGTCAAACTGGACAGTTTCAGGTTTCCAATCTACAGATGAAATAATGGGTATAAACGTAGACATGTGTATACATTCGGACCCTCTGAGCCTAACGTGAACGGATTATGGCCGCTGGACGGCGACGCGAGGTGACCGTGAAACATGTTACTCCAGCTCCCCTATCGCAGACTGACACCCTAGCTCTAACAACATTACCTGAAAGATGTTGGCCATACGAGTCTGTTGAGGAATGGAGCAGTGGTTTTCGATCGAGAGTATGATTGGATACTTTGATGTAACAAAGGCAGCTTTGTTGATGGCCTCCACCACTTCCTGGCAGAAATAGAAAGTAAAAACAAATTTCGTTCTGAATTTCACTTTTGAACGCTTCGAGCCACCGTCTAACAACCGACAATTAGTTCCAGCACTGTCATATATACGAACCTCCCCCCCCCAAAAAAATTATTAAAACGTTTTCTATTGAAAAGTAACTTTTAGTGACCAGTATCCTGGTTGGAATCGATCGCAATGTCTCATACGATTATAAGCTTGAAAATATTTCATGGCTTGACCATCAATTGAAACCCTTTTCATAGCTATTATCTTAAAGATTAATTAATGCAACAGTTTCTACAGAGGCTATATATAAAGCAAAGAATTTTCCCCTCCCTTTCTCTACAAAATGGCGGAGGAAAGGAGCTCCATTAAAGCACAGACAAAAACAAACAAAGATGATTTTTTGCGACATTAATTAACAAATTATTTGTGCATTCAAGTGTTCATTAATTATGCTGTTTGCAGAGAGCTACATTAGGAAAATGTCCAGGCCCTCTCTGCAAACACTGGTCCAAGGGGATCGACACATGGCAACCGTGCATGGTAACTGCCCAAGGAAGACCCACCGGTTCCCACTGTGGGAATGAATGGTGGACCGCTTGGTCGAACGGTTGTTTTTGCTTTGTTGACATGTCATCACTCGAACCTGCTTGGCCGGGGTAATTACATGATGGAAGCAGCTAAAGCTCAAAATCTCACACGCTGCCTGCGTGCAATGGTCATAGTCTGTAGGGATGTTTTCTAGCCGTACAGGGTAGTCAATTTGCTTTATTGAATGTAAAGAGAGGAAGTAAACTCGTGGTCAGGTGAACATTAACGGCGAAAACTGTAGGTTCACCTTTGACGGGGTAAAAAAATACACACAACACATACAAACCAACCTGCGACTTTCTTTCACCCCCCTCCCCCTACGACATTTCAAAGATTGAAAACATTGTCAGTCCTGCATGTGTGTATTGATTTCACAGAGTGAAGACCTGCAGGGTATGTATAGGTATATATATACCTTAAAGCTTATCTTGGTGGTGAGGGTGTGGCCGTGGTAAATGATGGGCCAGCCATCATCCCCATCCCAACAGTCCAGTTCCACGCAGCGACATCCAGTCAGTAACACCTGAAAGGGATTACAGGAAATACTTCTCTGAAACACGTCGTATTGCGAAGCAAGAAATTAACGGTTCTCGTTAGCATACAATTACATATAAACTTTTCAAATTAAGAGAACGGTACGAGGAAAGCTTATTGATCTAAATTTTAAAAACATCGAATGACGACGCTGCAATAAATAAATATTCTTCACACAAGTTATACCACCTTCACAAAGCAGTTGTTTTATACGTTCCGTGAACACATCTGTTATGTAATTGCCTACCTTTAGGAATGCAGGTTTCTTTTGTCTTTCTGGCAAAGTAAAACAAATTTTCAATCGGTCTAATTAGCAAATTTCCTACACCCACCTGAGCATAGAGCTCCACGGAAGACTCGCCTCTCAGCTGATGTCCGGTAAGGTACGTGTTGTGCGAGGATTTCACGTAGTAATGAGACAATGGATAGTTCAGAGGCTGCATGGTGGGGAAAATCACAGATGGACCAAAACCATAACAAAACAGGTTAATAATTGAATGACGGCTGGGGCGAGTGGTTCAACAAGAAATGGATGGAGAAATTAATCTCGGTTGATACTTTTACAGACCCAAAGCTCTCACTTGTAACAAGTGGAACAGTCGGTGTACTGGTAAAGAGGAATTTTTTGTCACGGTATTATTATGACCCTTGCCCCCTCTCCACCCAACCCCTACACCACATACACAGAGGAGTATACTCTTTCCTTCAAGCACAAGTGGGAAAATGTGTTTTACAATGCCAAACCAATGGTTTTCGTACGGGCATGGAAAGCTTCAACGTTGCACGACAGCTGGTGCATATACTATACCCGCCTTCATCCACAAAAAACCTGAAAAGCAAACCAAGTACCAACCATACACTCCCACTCTCCCATCCTTATCACCACAGCGTGTGGTCCGAGTAAACCCCGGGGGGGAGGGAATTTCACGATACCTCATTGCTGGTCTCTTCGTAGTTGAATGCGTAGTTATCTTTGTCCATGAGTAGCCTGGAAAAGCCTTCGAATGAAAGGAGCTCGCTGGACCTCAGCTCTGTGTTGGGCTCGTGCCTCTGCAAAACGAAAGAGGGGGGAGCAGCCGCGGCGTTATAGGAGTGGCAAAACCTCACGACGCAGTGTACTCCTCTAATCGACATGAGGCGGAGTGTTTTTAAATAGAGGTAGCTTCAGCACGGTATATTATATATTGTACTCACCCTTATGATGCATGCAACCTCCTGAGCAGTGAACTCCTCTCCTTGCTCCTCGAGGAGGAATGATTGCAGCTCCTCCAAACCCATGACTGGGATGTTCATGGTCTGGGGTGGACCCGCAGAGTTGTTGGTGATGCTCGAGGTCGCCAGCATGTCAAGCACCTTGCCTACCTCCAACTGGACGGTGTGGGGTAAAATATTGCGGGTCACGTGGGGTACACCTGTGCAGAGAAGAGTGTAGGACATTCACTGAGAGCGAAACAGCGACATAGTTTGGTAATCGTGGTTTATAAACTGGGTACATAGTTTGGTAATCGTGGTTTATAAACTGGGTACATATAGTTTGGTAATCGTGGTTTATAAACTGGGTACATAGTTTGGTAATCGTGGTTTATAAACTGGGTACATAGTTTGGTAATCGTGGTTTACAAACTGGGTACATAGTTTGGTAATCGTGGTTTATAAACTGGGTACATAGTTTGGTAATCGTGGTTTAAAAACTGTGTACATAGTTTGGTAATCGTGGTTTATAAACTGGGTACATAGTTTGGTAATCGTGGTTTACAAACTGGGTACATAGT
>JAODAG010170727.1:0-23164 GCA_027574785.1 Orphnurgus asper
ATATATATCTCTTTATATCTATATATATATACATACACCATGTAGAAGTCGAAGAATGGAAAATGTAATGGAAAATTATTCAAAGTCAATCCAACTGAAGAATTCTCTCTGGTTTTAGCTGGCATTGTGGTGATGCATCATGTATCCTTAACCCATCTACTATGGATGGATAATGCGTCTATTTATACCTCACATCTACACTGAGATATATTTCGTCCACCGTTGTCCTGCATCTATGAACCCTATATCCGGGTTCATATACAGCAAGAAATTCGATCACCAAGTAAAATTTTGTAAATTACGCTGAAACGTATCCCATGCGAGAGTTGTTAATTTGCAAGGCATGACTAAAATCTGGCTCTTGTTTTGTGTCTAATTGTTAAATTAATTTCAAACTATATAACTTCTCTTTTTTGTGTGTGTGTGTGTGCAGAGATTGTGTTCCTGTCTATATATATATATATATATATATAGATAGCTACAACTAGTAAAATTATATGCCATGTATATGGATACAATTACCTATAAGCTGAATTCCTCCTTGCCTCCTTGTAATTTCCACTTCTTTTGTTTTTGCGAACCCTCTGCAGATATTGTACGATTTCGTAGGGATAAAACATGCCGGGTCACTATATGTGGACAAGCAGGACCTGTGTCTATTCTTGTCTCTTGGATCTTTGACGAAGGCAACTAGAATAAAATTAACGTTTGTGAAAGGGCTTTGACAACTTTGAATAACAATAAATGCAAACAGTTGAAATTTTGGTATGTACTTCATATAAGACTACCTCAAATATAGTGTATATGTACATGTGTATGTAGATTCTAGCCTGTCATCCTAACTTATAAAATACACAGGTAGCCTATGTATCCTATATTTGAGGTATATGTACTTCATATACTAGGCTAACTACCTCAAATATAGTGTTATGAACATATGTATGAGATACTAGCCTACACCCTAACTATTACATGCACAGGTATGTATTCTATATTTGAGGTCTATGTACTTCATATAAGACTACCTCAAATATAGTGTTAGGAACAAATGTATGAGATATACTAGCCTACACCCTAATTTTTACATACACAGGTATGTATATCCTACTATTTTTGAGGCGGTCTTGAAGTGTATATATACAGATAATACCAAAATTTCAATAACTCTGTGGGGGAAAATTCTCTCGTAACATTCCAACAACAACAAAACACCCCGCACGAAAGCAGACATATACTGTACATTTTCCACCGATCTCTCATCGTCTCTCTGCATGTCGTTCGTCTACAGGGACTTCGCCTACGTAGCCCGGGACAAGGTCACCCGCCGCTACAAGTGCCACGTCTTCCGCTGCGACATTCCGGCCAAGACCATCGCCAATGCCCTGCACGAGATCTGCGCCAAGGTGATGAGCGAGCGCCAGAAGGGGAACACCATCTCCATGGTGACCCAGGGTCAGATGATCCGCCAGCAACAGCAGCAGAAGCTGATGCAGATGAAGAGCATCTCCCTGGACAGCACCAAGGAGATGAACGCCACCACAGGTATGTGGTGGCATATGATGCAGGGGAGCTGTCCCTCTAGGCTATACCTATAGTCTCTGTGTTAAAGGCCATTAACTAATTTGTAGAGAGACAGTTTATGACCGCAGCAACTTGCTGGGCATAATACCTCAGGAGCTGTAAATAAGTTACTGCAGTGACAGTGTCACAAAAGGGAAGAATACAGCCTGCAGCCTGTGAGCAGTTCGTTTGTTTATCCAAGCTGTCACTCACACACTCCAGTGATCTGGAGGGAAATTTATTACTGGAATAGGTTTTAATGACCCCAGTTTTTATGTTTCAGGGGGGGGGAGGGGGCCCATTTTTTTGTTAGTGTTACTGCATGGAATGGAGAAAGGATTAAGTGCAGGCATGGTGGCATGATTATGTAACCTGGCAGCTCCCTGACGTAATGCTAACTTAGAGAATAATGAACTCTGAACAGTTTATGTCACGGACCGTTACAGAGCAACAAAAAAGAAAGACTATATATAATAGCTCAGCATCCATGTTGCCCGATTGTGCTGAAAAGCGATCGCTGTGGGACACATCTCAGCGATATATATAGATAGGCGAAAGTGTCGGTTTAGTGCTCCGTATCTCATTGGCCACAAGGTAGTCAAAAACACTCCTGAGCCAGCCTCCCACGTAAACTATAAGGCCGTTTGTCAGTCGCAGATCGACGGTGTGCTCGCCGCGGGGCGGGTTTGGAATTGGTGAACTCCGAAACGAACCCCGGGTAATCGGTAGCTTTCACGAGGCAGGTTATAGCGCAACGCGCTGTACGTACGGCGATAGACGCGACCCATGCATACATTGTACGTACCTGCTCCATTCCATGAATAAAGTAATGTAGCAGACAGCCGCTGGTCTCCGTTATAATACCCTATACACACAGGCACTGCATTTTTGTATATCACCGATGCAAACGTTCGTCTGCTGCCTTCGCGGGCTTTCTGCGGGCCAGCAGACGGACGTATACATCACCTTGACAGGCCGACCGTTTATTACCCGAGGGATGTATACCGTACGCAGATTGCTCTGGATAATTATGTCATGTGGGCCCCGTGAAGGGTAGCTCGTGTATACACAGATAAGAACACATTCTTCTGGCATCATCGTGGGCATACATGAGCTTGAAAGAATTGACAGCTATATAGGATGCATGCTGCATGCATGGTCTCAATCATTTAAATGTTCATTAATTTGGTGTGTGCTTCATGTAAGACCATCTGAAATATAGTGTATGTAAATGCACTAGACTAAATATCAAGTTATACATTATACTCAAGATAGTGGATAGGCTAGGTATCTATCTATATATACGCATGTTAGCGCATCTATATACATTAAGTACAAATATAGGATACATACACATGCTACATATCCTAGCTATAGCCATGAACTTTTAATCACAGCATAACAAACAACATTCAAAAAACAAAGCATTTTTCCTGTGAATATTTTTTTTAGCATATAATGATGAGCTTGATAGAAAGTATAAACTCAAAGACAATATTTAGGTCTTTAATCATCATTGGATGTTCTTGAAGAGAAATATGTCACGTAATAACGTTTTGCATAATATTTCCATCGTGGCAATTATAGCGATTATGTAATTTGAATTTTGAAAAGCAATCCCGTCATCCATTTCACATATCTACTTAAACATTGCAACACGTACCGTACATATAACTATATATCACTCTTTCAAAAATAGTTATAGTTTCTGTCCTGCAGTTATGTAGGATATGCATGCATGCTTACCATTCAGCAAGAAAAGATAAGTATACCTCATCCATCTGTAAGGCAGGTGGCAATTTGAGCTTTTTCCCACTATTAATCAAACACCGGCAAATTGTAGGTACTCACTGTTAGTGGAAGGTCGGATTACTCGTAGGCTGCAGACAATATACATGCATGGATTTATTTGCCTTTGGTTATATAACCAGTAAAATTGGATCCAACTCATTTACCGTTTTACAAATTATCGAAATTGAACAATTTAGCTGCAGAGGTAGTGTCTATGGCAGACATGTCATCTTGCATTTCCATAATCTTCTCTGCTGAATTAATGGTTGTTTAAAGTGCAACTGGTTTTTTATGATATATATTTACAATGTGGATAAAGCTTTGATGCCTAATGTGACCATTTTGGGGGGCTCTCTACAGCATAATTTTGTCACGTAGCTATACATTATGTCAAATTCATGTCGCTGTAAACTCTTGAAGCTGATCGATTGAATAACACATTTTACAATCGCAGAAAAGAATCATGGTGTGCTGCGTTTCCGGGATGTCCAGCCAATTGGTGCGGTAGTTCTCTCGGGGGGGGGAATTTTTGGTCAGATAAACTGACTAAATTCATGCAGACATTCCTTTCAGCAATTAGTCAGGAGATCGTGAGTGAGCGTACGACTGGCTCGTTATAAGACAGTGGTACTGCAGGATGTGTAATGGTATGCGTTAACGAGCCGTTAGGCGGCCCCTGGGTACGAGTGTTTATCAGGTAGTTAAACAAGTTTTACAGCAATTCCTGAAGGGATGCGCTCTCCTCCTTGCAAGTCACGTGATCGACACACGCATAAAATTTGTCACTTTGCCAGGGACAATAATCTCGCATTCGAATTCTTTAATCGTTACAAGCATGACGGACATCTTTCGGATATCACACTGAAACACAAGTGAAATAACTTAAGTACGCAGACGGTATAACATTCATACTTCGCAATTTTGCCTTTTCATTTCCGTAAATAAAATATGGTTGACGATTAGTTCTTCTTGTATCATTGGAAAGTTATAGTAAAGGAGGAAAATGTGATGCAGCCCTGATTTCTTCTGGTGGAGAAAATGAGAAACTGCATCGAAACTGTATCATAGTTTACCCAGAAACTTTGTTTGACCCAAATAATTTCAGAGGCCCATGAGGCCCCCCCGTTACCCCACCTTTTTTTAACCACTTGTTGTTGCGTCTCTCTCTCTCTCTCTCTTTCGTAGTTGACTTTCCAACACCGAAGGCCGAACCCATCACAGTGTTTAGGGCCAACTACATCGGCAGCACCGAGGTATCCTGTAGCGGAGGTAAGTGAAGGCATGTATATTGCCAGTACGGGGAACCCACCTTTCACCCCCCAGGCTACTGACGCACCAGCCCACATACCACAAAGCATCCATCACCTGTATCCCGTATATGATATGGACCGAAGCGTCATCGGTCCGTTGAGACTTGTGCATGTGTGTGCGTGCGCGTTACGACCAAATAGGTCCGTCCCGCTGCAGAGCCCCTAGCTTATAGTACCGCGGCTAGGTAATGGTAACGGGCGTCCCCCCGATAGATAAATGACGCAGCCAGGTTCCTCTCGCTTCGTCCACCTCGCTTCATCGAGCGGGCCCTTTGAAGATCGATCCTCTATGAATGTACGTATATACAAACGACCGGTGATCGCCAGAGCATATAACTATCAGACCTGCTTTAAAACAGACGTATACATGTTGTAAGTATATATATATATATATATATGATTACATTACAACACAGTATACTGTACTAGAAGTTCTGTGATGATCTTACAAAAATGATCGCCTCTTCCACGGGTGGTACAGCCACCCTCACGACGCCAGGGTCGTCAGACCATATCCTGAACGGGTGTGGGATCCAAACCACGGTCTTTTGGCAGGTGTGTGATCCCCCTTGCACGACCTTTCGCCATGAGGAAACCAATTTGACCATGCCGCTAGAAATATATGCTTTTTTAAAGTGGTAAGAATGCCCAGGAAACTATAGGGCCGTTTTGCCCCCCCCCCACTCCTTGGACGACTTTGAGGTCCGATGTGTGACCGGCCGTGCGGGTCGCGTTCAATACAGCCGTGCCACGATGAAACTGACGCGCATGGTAATTAACAAACAAAACGATATGTCCTGAAATCACTTTTCATCTTGCCCTTCACAAATGTTGATCTCCATTACATATAACCTGAGGTAAAGGATGAAAATTATAATCGTCCAACGTAGGATCTGTCATCATTTAATGCATAGTGAGTGATCCAATCACAATCTGGCGTGCCTGGGTACGCTAAAATGGCTTAATATTAACGACACTCGACGCGCGATAGCATTGCCACGTCGATACGGACGACGACGACGTACCGCCAACTCAGAGTCGACTCACACTCTCGGTTTGTACTTTTCTCATCACGGTTTGCCTGCCGTTAGCGGGGATGGAAACGCTGAACAGCGCCATCAACAAGGTTTTCGACATGACCCCCGCCGACCAGTGGATGCCAGTCAGGATTGAGGTAGCGGTGTCGACGGTCACCGTGACCTCCGTGAGGGTAGGTGTGCCACATCTTAATTCTCTGGTTGGAATTTATATCTCTCCCTCGTTAAATATCATGTTAAATAATGAGACGGCATTATATTAATTGTTTTCAGAAAATTTCTAGCCTACTGAGTGTACCGTTCCTAAAAATTGAAAATTCCAAGACGTAAATCCCTTCAAATGGTACAAAATGTGGCACCTTTTCCTGTTCTTATAACGTGCCTCGTGTGATGACTCACCCTCATCGGGCGTGATCCAAACCAGACTGGAAATTTATGTGCATATCGATAAAACATCTGTCTGTGTGATGCATGACATGAGTTATGATCTATGCGAATTATATCAGTTATGTGAAATTATATGAAAAATACTTTGGCTCAAAAAGGTACGGTTTCCCCCTTCCTTTCAGACCAAAGAAGTTATTACTGAGAACAGGATTCGATTCCTATCCTTCCTTGGAATTGGACCTGATATCAGGTGAGATATTAAGCCATGGGGGGGGGGTTGGCCCGATGCGCACTGGTTACAAAATGTCGCCCTCACTGGTCAGTTACCGATAATGATGACGAATGACAAACTCCGATTCACAGGTTATACCAGCAATCATGACAGACCCTGAGGAGTATATATATATATACCAATCTTTTCTTTTCATAAAAACACGGTATACAGGTCAACTGCGGTTAAACCCTAACCCAAACAATGAGTCACTTTACTACTGCACGTCGTATGTGCTTCATATACACGTTGTACATTCATATATGTTAATAGTATGTTAATTTCATACTTGACCAATCACTTGCAATGTAAATATTATGTATAAGAAGGACTCTTAACCAATAAAAAGGAGATCTGTTGTAAACCAGTGCGTTCTACCTGAAGCCTGGTGAGAACATGTATCAAGTGTCACGTTTTCACTTCATAATTTCCAATCAAGCATTCAAATATTGAGATATGTACTCTCGCCCGTCCCATGGATGGATGGATGGGGGTCAGTAAATAACCAGGATGGGATGGATGGGTTTCTCATGCCTGCCTCGTTGTACCTGAACATTGGACAGCTTTAAAAGAGAGAATTAAGGATAAGATGCTTCCTAACCTAGATAGTCATCCACTATTATATGAACTACATTTTAAAATAGAAGGCTTGTAAAAAATGATTGGTTGTTCATCCATGCATGGATTATACCATGGAAAGGGTTTCTGTATCAGCCCTAAGTATAGGATGCTGAGTCCTATCCCTAATAATCTACACTGTACAGTATAAGCTACATTTTAAAATAGAAGGCTTTTTGAAAGATGGTGTTCATCCATGCATGACTATACCATGGATAGGGTTTCTGTATCAGCCACTATACTCTACATAAACTAATATATAAACTATAATTTAATCATCTTGTTTCTAAAGAATGAGTCGGGCCGTTTAAGTCCTCCAGACCCGTTTCGAAAACGGCCTTGAAACTGCTTCATAATTCCAAATATGTTCAGAGTCTTGCCGATATGTTATGTCATTCTGCCCCGGCACGTACAGTATTGAGGGCCACCCCCTCTTCAATGCTAAGAAAAGAAACAATCACATCAGATCCTTCGTAGCAGTTTGAATTTCAAAGAGTTATCACATCATTATCTGCATGGCATTTTGTCTTTTACCCTCCTTTTATCCAAAGTGATCATGTTCTTACTCTCAAAGTGGTCACTTCTCCCACCCCCACTAAGTGATTCCCACTGAATTAGAATTTTACCACTTGTGGTAGTAACTCTCAAACAGACATGCAGGATCATAATGAATAAACTAATTAGGCACAGACGGGGAGACTATATATGCCAACCACTTACAGAGGATAGAAGCTAAATTTGTATAGATTTTTGCATTCGGTGATCGAACATTCATGGCTATGATGTGTTCGCAATTTGAGGAATCCACAAACTGACACCTCCTCTTTCGTTTTGAATTACGGTTTAAGTTAAATTACTGGTCGTCGTGTTTCCATCGTCGTTATTTCAGGCAATTTGGCTACATCATGTGTGTGGGCAAGAACAAATTCCAGTGCCACGTCTTTTGCTGCGAACATTCAGCCGGCGGTCTAGCGAAAGCCATCGAAGCCGCTTGCAAGGTAAGCTCAACAAGTCGGCAAACTACCTGGACGATGAAATGTTGTGGTTTTAATTGTTAAACAAAAAAATGATACGATTTGAATGATAACGAAATGGCATGATATGATCCAGAATGACGTTATTCGATCCAGAACAACATGATTGTGTGATCTGGAATTATATTATGAATTGATCCAAAGTTACATGAAATTGACCCAGAATGACACGTGGTTTGATGAGTTGCGACAACTGTGGGAGATCATACTTCCCTTGTCAATTCTTTCAACACGTTTACTACTTAGAAAGACCGACTCGCCCCTTCCCATGAATCAACCTTAACGTTCCAGCAAATAGGTCCAAGTGTGAACGATTAGTGTTTTGTTATTTTGTTATTTTTTTGTTGTTATCAGTTGAGGTATCAGAAATGTCTGGATGCAAGACCGAAGAATAATTTCCTCACGACTGACTGCGGAGACGGAAAGGTAAGACGTGCAGCAAAGAGCGGTCGAAATGACAGCTTGTCGGACAATCGGAAAATTTCCCCAAACCAAGTTGTTTCCTGTTGCCTCGTGTTAGACGTACGGCGAATCTTGACCCCTGAGCACCCAGCTGGTTCATGGCTTAGCCTCCCCCCACCTTGCTATTCAATTGCTGATAATAATTAGGGACATTTCCATCATGATTTTTCCTTTGACATGGGCCCCAACCAACCAGCAGTTAGTTGCTCAATACACTTTGCTCAGCAAATTTTTCTTTTGCTATCGTTTCTATTAATTAATACAAAGCAAGGGTTTGAAAATATTTCATGCAAATGTGGTCTACGTATCCCATAGTGCACTATAGACATCAGAGGACTAATAGCCCCTAGAGCACTATAGCCCCAGAACACCATAACCCCAGGACACTATCCCTGGAGCACTATAGCCCCAGAGGACTAGCCATAGGAACACTTTAATTCTCTAACCCTAATTAATGAGATCTGTCACACCTTAAAACACAGGCAGGATTTGAGGGGGGAATTTGGGGCAAAACGATGTGTGTAAAACGGCTCACAAAATTTAATTGAAATGAAATTTAAATTCCTCCCCAGACGTGGGGCTGCGCTCTCAAGAGCGGAGTTCAGAGTCTCTTTTCACGCTTCACGGTCTTCAAGAATCCACCGGAGGCCACCATCAGCGCCGTTTGAGGACCCTCGCGCCCCCTAGCTCCGGCGGAAGAGGTGTACATTACACGAATAATGCAAGTCCACGTTACAGCTCCTCCATCTTTCTTCTCTCTTTGGGTTGTTTTTTTTTGCAAATGTGAATAACGATGTGAATATCAAAATGTTTCCAACAACAACACGGAGCTCAGCCTCTGCCGCGTCCGTGTCTCGTCTCGACGCGCTTCGCGGCGACACGAAATAATAAAAAAAATGCGAGACGTTCAACCATCCCTGTAAATATATGCCAGTCAAACTGTGACCCGTCTCGCAAGTCTCGAGAGACGAAATGTTGTGGAATGCGTTGCGTGTCTCTTCGAGCTATAAGCTCAAACGTTGTATGTTTCGAAACGACTGCGATATATGTTAGTGAGCGACGCCCCTCCCCCCCGAAACGGTCCAGTCCCCGAAGCTCTGCCGGCGGACGGCGCTGCTTGCGGTCTCCAAGCTGGCGTCATTATGTACATAAATCGTTCGATTGGTCAATTCGTAGGTTAATTCGCGCAAGGCATTTCGGTGTGTCATATATATCATATTCTGTAAATCATTTGCTGAGGCGGATCTGGGGATTGGGGGGGTGGCCCACCACCCCCTATCCCTTTGAAAATTTGTTGAACATACATGCACGCGTCCACACAGCATAACCTTCAAAGCCGGCCAGTATCTATGACCGACTTCCTAAATGGGCCAACTCACCCCCCCCCTCCACTTCTAAAATCCTGGATCCGTCTCTGATCTGTACCGTCGACGGAAGAAACGTAAAGAGAAAATGAGAGGGAATTAACGTCGTCGGGGGACTTTGAAACCGAACCTGCTTTACGTTTCTCCGTTTTCGTAGGATCGAGGATTTAAACGAAGGTGCGCGCCGCAGACGGCAATTGAAATAATAATAACTGGGAACGGGGGAGGGGGGGTTGTAGGAAGTCTTTAACCCCCCAAAAATCGATACGACGGTCACGTAGAAGACGTTTAGAGACGGAAGGATGATCGTGAAGAGAAATTATTTAATGCGGATACTGGACTGTTAGGATGGGACGTTTACCTGCACTTCCGATCTCGGTCATATTTATTTTGCACTTGATTTATGGCTGGTCTTCCTGACGAGATGATCTTTTACGTTTTTGCAAGTCTTACGGTAGACTCTGCCTCCTCGTCCGAGAGTAGCGCAAAATTTATTCAATATTTATATCATCATTATAGGTCATAAAAGTGTTAGTAAAAGTTGTTTAGTATATCTATATATATTGTTAACATTATATAGACAAATGTGTATTAATGGTAAGTGTCGATATAATGGGAAGGCTTCGTGTACAATTGGTTAAAATGACCCGGAATTGGTGAACGACAAAAAAAGGCTCGAATGCTGTCGTCCGAGGTATGCTGAGGGGCAGCGTCAAAATATCGTAGCTGTGTGACATGAATATTCATATGCAGAATTCATTTCAATATGCCCCCTGTGATTAGAAAGATTGTTTAAATATCATAAACTTTTAATAATGTAAAAATCAGGATTTTTATGGAACACCTACAAGAAGAAACGTTAATTCATTAGCCGTAAAAAAAATTTAAAAAAAATCAATTTGCGATGGGCTTCAGCTAGTAATTGCGCTGCGTACGTGACAAACAGCATCCCAGAGATGATGAACTATCGAGCGCCTCAATGTTTCACCATCGCTAGTTTAGTCGGTTGACTGTCGTGCGAAGTAGTCTTGTGTGCTGCAGCCCTTCAAGAGACTAGTCGTATTGATGGTGAGCTACGCCAACTTTTGCTACTTTTAGTTTCGTAACTGACGTGCGAACTAAATTTGCGCGCTTCAACCCTCGTCGGAGGATCGAATGATTGTCGATGACCAGACGTTTGCGTCCCGATATATTGCCATGAGTTCATACCAAGTGCTCTGGTCTGCCTAGAGGTTCTCACCGGTTGAAAATTGTTTGTTGGTACGAAATAGAGCAATAGAGCAAATGTTCAAAAACGCAACGAAAAGCGGTACTGATATTGCACACCCCCCCCCCATAATAATAGCCATTGTCATATTTCCTATTGTTTTTTCTTAGAATTTGCTCAATATCGAAACGCTGATGGGCAAACTGCATGACCAGCATATTGTGTATTCACGATTTACCAAGTTTTCTTTGCAAGAGTGACGAGCACTATAATTGATTGATTGGTTAATTCTCTCTCATTGAGGTCGGGCTCTGACGATTCCCAATTGCAATGAAGTTAACGGTTCTTTGTTTTTTTTTCCACTTCATCTACTTTTAGAGCTGTATCGTTGTGTGATTGGGTTCAGTTGGTTGGGGGGGGGGGATATTGCTATTTGGTATTGCTACTACATGCTAATTGGTAGTGTTACTTACATGCTAATTGATAGTGCTACTTATATGCTAATTGGTAGTGCTACTTATATGCTAATTGGTAGTGTTACTTACATGCTAATTGGTAGTGCTACCTACATGCTAATTGGTAGTGCTACTTACATGCTAATTGGTAGTGCTACTTGCATGCTAATTGGTAGTGCTACCTTATTGCTAATTGGTAGTGCTACTTACATGCTAATTGGTAGTGCTATGTGACCTACATGCCTTGTAATACTTTCGAGGTTCGTCTCTAGGTTATAACTATATTGATGGAATTAGCAACCCTCAGTGGTTGCAGATTACATGGTGGTCCGACCAGGGATTGTGAATTCGTAAGAGGAAGCAGCTGTGCAACATCAAGTTGTATCGGAAGGGGCGGGGGAGAGGGTTGTTTGAACTAGTTTGAATCACCGGGTAAGCACATACGTAGCATACTTGGGCGGCACAAAACACGACCATGTACGTTTTAAGCCCCATAATCTTTATCGGGCTAGCGTAGCACCCGCTGGTCACATGGGTCACATCCCGAGGGGATGGCATGGAGGGAGAATGCTTACGTATGATATTGAAAATTTCTGTGTATCTAACAGTAGCAGAGGAGGGGGGGGGGAAAGAATCAATCTCCCTTTAACTCTGGACAGGGGAGGTTGGCCAGCGCACGTCACATAAATACAAAAATGGGACACAAAGTCAATTTTAAATACGGGCTTGATCTATTGAATTCTCTCCATCGATACGTATGAAAGAAATTGCTCTACCTCACGTTTCACAGTGTATTTCCTTAGCCATCTCGTTAAGATGTATAGTTAACAGGGAGGTCACAAGGTCAACATCATCGTCTACTAAAACGGCAGGGCAGGGCATTCCGGTACGACTCAGATAATAAAAGTAGCCGTCGGTATTCGTGGTTTTACTCGAAGGAAGTAAGTCTGAAATCACAAACGAAGTAATTTAAGATTCAAGCTAAGTGTTTCTAGCCTTAACTGTTTAAATCTTGAGATGTGAAGTCCCATCTGCATACTAGGTTATAAACACAAAAACAGTTTGGCCTGCCCAAAAAAAGTGGTCACCACATTGATCCCATTGCATTGTTGTCCAATACCAATCAAAATCAAAAGACCAATTCAACAATTTGGCAATTTACACTCAGTCCGTTCTTAAGATAATTGTCCCAACCAGCTCATTTAATCCAGGGTGGTACAATGCGAGCATCGTAATTTATTATGCTCTTTGTCAATTTCCACCTTTCTTGATGATAAGTTAATTAATGCGATTTCGAACGACAAAAAATATAACAAGAAACGTACGTGTTTTGTTATTTAGCATCGGCTGGCTATAAACGTCAACTATACCCGCGAGATCCGAACGTCTTTTTTTATAAAATGCAATATTGGCCGATCATTTCGTCGATTGATGACCGCAGTTTTTTGTATATACAACAACAAAAAATAATAATAATAATAATATGGAATTGAGATCAAGAGATGTATGATGATGACTGGGTGTCATTGTGAAGTTATTGGAAGGTCACTGGCGATTGGTAGATGGTTGCCGGTAGAAAGTAAAACGACAGTAAGACGAACAGCATAAACTTTAATTAATCATAAAAGGCTTATGGAATATCCCGATGTCATTTAATACATGCGGTGAAAAATTGTCGCTAAAATTGATGCTAAAAGCTACATTTCCTTGACTATAAAGTACGCAGCGAGTAACCGATAATTAATAACTTTGTGCAGAACTGTAGTCCCGAGGACCACTCTGGGACATATTTGGCTCTAACAGGCAGGTGACAAGTGATTGATTAAAAGAGTCAGTGGAACAGAAAGTTAAGTTGGAGAACAGTTGAATTGAGTCAGGGACCATACTGATGCATTCACGTTGTATACTCAACAACTCACAGATATGAAGAACAAAAGTTGACTCGTATGTTAATTTACTTAAATTTATGGCTGAAACTTTCTAAAAGTATGCTACTGTGGGGATTTTCACTCCACCGAATTGCTCATTGACACTGAAGTGACCTTTGTGTGACCCTCAATGACCTGGGTCAGCATAACTCAATTGTGGCAACCCGCAAAAATGGGGGGTGAGGGGGACAATGGAATTATATTAATTATTATCATTGTATTAAATTAAATAATTTGTGTTGGTTTTCACATTAGGTTTCTTACTTTTGCAAAGTACATATTTTTTTCTATGCAAAATTTGTGGGTGCAATCGGTCCCACAGCTGGAATTTTGAATTATATCCGATAAAACTATACCTTTACAGCTTAGGCTACCTTACTTGCAATATCCTTTTAAGTTATTCATTGTCTTTAAATTGCTTCTCCCAATTATCAAGATCAGTTGAATAGAAAAGTCTTTGATACTGAAATCCAGAAGAAAGTTTTAAAAGAAAGAAGATATTTCTTTGAATATCCGTGACATTTAATGATTAAGGGACCAAACATTATTATTTTTGGGGGGGGGGAAATATTTTTGATATAGTATTATTTCACCTTGCACACTTGTTAAAGTTATCAATTCGCTTATATTTTAAATGATAATTTATGCGTGATGCATCATTATACTGTACAGCATGCAGTGGCAATCTGGCATCGAGGGGGGTCATGCATATTAATTAGTTCACATACCAACGACTGGTAAAGAAGGAAAAAATTCACAGACACTTGACAAGCGATCTGCACGGTTAAAAATATTCGAGGAAAGTTACAGGAGAAACAGATTAATTTTATGCAAATGAGTGACAAGGTGATCAAAGAAAGAATGATTGAATGTTTGTTTATATATATATTACATGTAAATATGATTGCTATTACAAGAATTAACTTATGATATTTAAAAACATTGATGTTATATGTGCAAAGTCTGTTGTATATATATTTGATGTGTGCGTGCACCCCATCGTAAGCAACCAACGGATTAATCGTTAGAAAAGTTATCGTTGGTATATAGTGGCGCGCTGCAAGCTGAGAGCCTGTGGTGTAATTCATCATATTCATCAAATGTTTCGATTCTCCGAGAGGAATTTCCTACATTATCATTATTTTTGGTTCTTCATTCATGCATGACGCAGCGGGATCTGCATAGACGTCGTCGTTACTGTCAAGTACCGTTTCACTATTTTGTAAGAGCGGGCGCGTAAGAGTGTCGCCATCACACGGGCGAGTTTAACATCTCGGAGATGCGTGAACCGGTGGGAGATGTGCATGGAAATGGTGGGAGATGCGAATGGAACATGTGGTAGATGTGCATGGAACAGGTGGGAGATGTGCATGGAACAGGTGGGAGATGTGCGTGGAACCGGTGGGAGATGTGCGTGGAACAGGTGGGAGATGTGCGTGGAACCGGTGGGAGATGTGCGTGGAACAGGTGGGAGATGTGCGTGGAACGGTGGGAGACGTGCATGGAACCGGTGGGAATTGACGAACCAGGCCGGCCAGCCAGGCCGGGGACAAGTAAATTTTACATTCTGCAGGATGTCTTTTTAGGAGAGAGCTTTGAAGAAAACTCTCGAGTAGACTTGACACATTTTTTTTTTAATATATATATAATAGCTGTATGTTTAATACTTCGAGCTAGTAGTTGGAGCTGATCTTTTCCTCCACGGAAACTTGCCAGTTTGCTTTCAAAATTTTAACGTGAATCGTAAATGATCTACGAAAACGAAACAGACACGAAGAGCATATAAAGGCTCATGGTATTGTGGGTAATTTTATTATTGTTATAAATTAATAAAGGGAAAGGAAGAGGGGAGGGGGATGGGTATTGCAGTTCATTGATGATTCACAAATACATCAGATAAAAGTTTTCGAAGCATCTGGTCATGAAATATTGATGTTTGTTTTATTAGTGAAAAGTGAATTTATTCCCACCAGTCTGGAATTGAGATTCAATATAAATTAAAACTAATTGTAATTCATTGATTAATAAGAACCGGGGGTAAGGGGTATCCTTGATGCATCCGTTGGTGTTTCTGTTTTTCCATTTCTTACATAAGTTGGTGCATTCCATGTAAAATTGGTTCTCTCGGTCATGTTTTGAGGGGCATTTGATTCGCTTTTATATTGGGACGGAGGATCGGGGCATGCAGCCAGAAGTGGACAATACAGGTGGGGGGAGGGATCTTTGAGAGGGGGGAACGGTGGGTTCAGGGGGACCCCTCCCCAGTTTGAAAATATGTTGCAAGACAAAAGTCAAGTCTGGAGTATAGGCACCTAATTTTCACTCAATTTGTGTACAAATGCTTAGTAAAACACTTCATGATACAATTATGAATTTGGGAGGGTGTATATGTGCCATAAAACAACCCCCTCCTTTCCCGGCCACCCCCCCCCGACTGCTATTTTCGGCTGCGTGCCCGCATTCAACCCGATAACCTGAAACGTCTCTTAAATCGATGCAACAAAAGGAGACATTATTTATTACACGTGTGTGTGTGTGTGTGTTGCGGCATCCGATGTTGCTTTTACCAACCTACGGGGAATAAATTTTATTTTACGTTTATATTATTTCAAGTTTTCCAAATATTATTTATATATTCTCTGGTCCTATGAACGAGACTTTCCAGGTGTTACCACGATTTCAAACAGGTGCAAATTTCTGATTTTTGTTCTTTGTTAAATTAATAACGGTATTTGTGAATTACAATTTTTTATTTATTTTTTATCCGATTTTGGAAAAAGCTTTCATTTAAGCAGCATGGAAATTTTTCTAAGCTAGTTTACCAGAGGTGGAGGGAAGGGCTGAACCCCTCCTATAATACCCCTCTGCCCTAAATCTCGCGCAACATGGTAACGTGTCACTATTTTGAAGAAATCCTATATCATGTTTTGTCTGCACCTCTTTGGCATAGTAATACCCTAATGTTATATATCATGCTAGTTTCAGAAGTTGATTTTTCAGAAATTCAGAATTTTAAAAAACACATTTTAATATTGAGAAAACTATATGTACACACTATTGATGAATATATATTATGGCTTTGTGCGAAACTGTCGTGTTATGTGACCACATGAAAAATATCACTTCGCTCTTTTTTTCCAAATGTAAAAACCGTTACACAACCTCCATGTTCATCTTTACATGCATGTAAACCATGATATCATTAATGTACTTTTAAGCCTTTCCTCACACCATCGGCTGCCGTTCATGTTACCGATGGGTCAAATTACGACATGTATGTGCTGCTTTCAAAAATAAATGTTGCCAAGAACATCCCGTTAACGAGTCGGTTTTTGTCATCAATCACTCTGTTAATTGTATCTCAACCCTGCCAATTTAGGAGATGGAGTCAATAGACCATTAGAGTGTACATTCCTCTCATCAAACCTGACATGCTCGGTTATAAAATGCCCGAGAGTCGCCGCATTCTGAGTTATCAGCAGTTTTATTCTTGGGAAGGACAAATCTGTCTTTCCACCCACAGATTGCTGGCTTTGTGCGGGACATAAAAAAAAAATGCTGATGGAATCGACAAATCCCAGCAAAAACACACCTAACTGTCACAACCCCATAAAAATCTCAGCCCCTGACATTGGCAGCCAGTCTTTGCCAGGGTTAACTCACTGGCCAGTGAAAGTGTAATCCAGTGTTTTCATATCTTTTTCTGCAGTACAAACTGGATATTAATCATTCTTGAAATAAAGATAGCTTTGTGCAAGTAATTGTGTTTACAGCTCAATGAACTATTACAACAGTTTTATGACTTAAACTTGGACAGAGATGGTATGGTGTTCCTGAAGTTTTAAACATCACGATGATGGCAGTACTACCTATTCCTTTTATGTCACCAAAGTAAAAAATAAATAAAAAATTATAATCTACAAAACGCCAGACGAATTTCATCGCATATCACACGTTTACATAATCTATAATAGCCTCCAAACGTAGCTAAAGGAACCCAGCGGCCCAACAGTGGGAGGAAACCATTTCATTAAGATGGTACATTCATTTATTCACGCCTGTTTTATTCACTTTCTAACACATATTCGGGTCTCTTTGAGGGTGTCTGTGGATTACTTCCCTGATTGCTTCTGGAAAATGACCACTGGACGATGAGCTACCAGAGATTGAAAGCATGGTCTGCAAGATATAATTCATTGACTTTTAGGAGATTGCATATTTCCAAGCCCCAAAATTAATATTAACAAAATTTAAATCTTGAATAAGCAGAAAACTTTGTAAAAGTGCTAGACAGAGATGAAAATAGTATTCTTGTTGCGTTTTATTTTGTTGTTTATTAGTCCTTTAAGATCTACAATTGATTAATAACTCCGAATGAGCCCTAAAATTACAGAAGCGTACAAAGGTACACCGACATATGAACATTTAGACCAACTTGCACAAAACTCGACCCCGAATGACAATTTTCTGAAACGTTGCGAAGACCTGCCCACACTATTTTACCTAACACGAGAAAAGGATCTGAAACAATTGACGTGGTTTAAATTTGACGAGGTCCACCAATGACGAGTTGGTGGTTAAAAGCGTGCAAGTCACATTCAGAAGAAAAAAAATGTTCTTCTGTCATGAAACATCACATTTTTTGCTACCTTAACATTTTTGTTTAGGTCACTTTGACGAGTTTCTATAAAATAGTGTCCTGACATTATAGTCTGCAATATTCAGGTCTTGGTCAATACAATTGTTTTTTTAACTTAAAGAGTACATCAGAATTCAATTTACATATAGGTTACTTCAAGGTATGTTTAATTATATGATCAAGGCAAACAGTAATATTAAGGCAAGTTACAAACTCAAGGAGGTTTTCAATAGGAATGTAAACAATTATGTTCAAAGTTTATAATACTAAATAACTAAAACCATTCAAACTACCATAAAAACATACAAACTACTCCATAAAAAACTTCTCTGTTGGCTCACACCCAACCCAATTATCATTGACTACACCATAAGGACATACACATCTCATTCCCAATGTAGTTCTAACACCTCCCTATAGACTTGTTCCTACGGAATGTCAGTTCCACCCACGCTTCCCTTTCCAACATTATCCCCTTAAAAATTACGAACACACTCTTCTTCGAATTTCCATATTCGATATGAAAGTTATCCCTGGAAGTGGCAAACGATCAAGTGCTATATTGCTAGTTGCGACTACTATTGTTACGAGTTGCTATTTGAAGCGTATATTAACTTCTCGCTTGTTTAAACTGACGAATCAGTTTGCGACTGGTTACGGACTGAGATATTACACTAAGGCAAACTTATATCCTCCGGCTGAGATAATTGCAAATGTAATATCATATTCTACAAATACAAACTAATATCCTCTGATATATATATATATATATATGCAAACTTTATAATATGAGCTAGGCATTCAAGAGGATATGAATTCAAAAAAAATCCTCTTATACTAAAATGAAAACTCATCTTATGTAAGCACAAACATATATCCTCTAACACGTATCAGCTTATATGCTACAAATGCACAAACTGATATCCTCGGATATAAAAATGCACTTACAGAGCATTCAGTTGCTATAAATGCTTTAAGGTCGTTTATCCTGCTGCAGAGAGTTGAGATGGTAAAACATGAGTTGGTAATCAGTCACATAAATTATTGCAAATCTCTTTAAATATTAAATATATAAATTGGAACAAGCACCAGCGAGCGACATCATCTGTCATTAACTTACAAAGATAAGATAAGAATTAAATATTTATATATTCAAAATATATTCAAAAATAAAAACAGTCACCGTAGAGTCACCGTAGACAACATCATCAATGTTTCGTGACATTCCTCTCCCAAACTTTTTCAAGCATTTTATGGGAAAATCCCTTTTTTTTCAGACCATACCTTGACATGAGTTGAGGTTTTTTTTTGTTGTAAATACTGTTGTGATCATGTTATTCCCATCTGCCAATACCTCATAAACTCTCCAAATCATGACTACAAATTGAGAGACGTTTCTTTCAAGCATCCGATACCACAGTTAGCTCCATCACCGTTCTCTCTTCAACCATAAGCCTACTTGTTACGTATTTCTTTATATGGAATCTAGGTTAACAAACAATGGGATGTCCATTTCCCAGAAAGAGAGACACCTGTTCTTCTAAGACAAGTCTTCATGAACCGTCGAAAGTTCATTGACCGATTAATCAATCTCCTGAAACCGATCGCCCGTCTTTGGACCGATCTGCTAAGATTCTTGCGCAAAATTACTCAAGTACATTTAACGTGGAAGACGCTAGCTACGCTTTTAAACGAGTCGAGATTTCTACGGGCACGCCATGCAGCCAGTCTGATTTTGAAGAACGACCAACTCGCAGCTACTGGAGGAAAATCCCTACGTAAAACAATACCATGGATGTAAGCTACCAAATTTGAAAATGCTTCTCCGAAAAGTTTTCAAATTGCCGACAAAATTAATGTGTAGGACTCGATTTTCCTCTTACGAATAAAAGTTCTGAATAACTACGGCCAATATTAAGAAAATTAAGAATTTCCATTTTTTTTTTAACGACTCGTGGCAGATGTTTCATGTTGTCCTCAAATTTACACACCTATTTAGAAAAAGGGAAAAAATTGGAGAACTCAAAATACCAGCCCAGTTCCATTCCAGGTTGTGCACGACAATGTGACACCATTTAGAAGTAAAATGCAGTTCCTAATAGACTGAACTCTGTAAGCTTTTGAATATCACGTTTAATTTTCTACTCAAACAAAAGTACGTAACACAATATTTATGATGTATATATATATATATATATATAGTTTAGTTTTAACGACAGTGATATGGCAGGATGAGGTTGGAATTCTTAGCTACCAACGTAACTAACCGTCCACCATCACAGGAAGACGCAACGCTGCGTGCAAAACACATTACGACCGACACACAAGCCCACGTCGTTTAAAAAAAAAAATAATAAAAAGAGAGACCAGGTGAAAACAAATCCGCAATTTTTGGTTTTATTCTCAGGCGTCCTCGACATTCAAATGGAATTTTATAAAAATTGTTTATTATGTATATTACGTGCGTCCGATTTTGACGTTCACGGTACGTCCGTCCGGCCGTAACCCGTTATCGCCGCCGGAAGGATTGGTCAGATGAACGGCTTCGGATGGTCCATCGTTTCTTTGTGCGGTGGGGTGATGTCCACCTTGGCGGTCCTCCTCAGGATCGTGATTTTCGTGAGGGGTACGCCGTAGGGCTGGAGTTTCAGCTTGGGATCCAACGAGTACTCTCTCCTGTCCGTGTGATGAGCAAACATTGTGTCTGTTGCAAAAGAGTGGACGGACCCGGAAAGGGTTAAGTGTTAAGAGACGTGGGTTTTTTCATTTTCATCGTAGAGGAACGGGAAAAAAAAATGGGTAATCCCTTTCGCAATGAAAGCTGCACAGAAAGGTGTGCACTGGTATTTTGCGCAGGTAGTATTACCCGTGACGGTAAATTCCAAGCTTGGCCAATGTTAGGCCGGATTCGTGGAATTGGCTTTAAAAATGATTTGTATTAGTTTTAATTATTATTATTTTTTTTTTAATCACTAAAACTTTTACAAAAAGCAGCAAATAAAATGCATGTTGCAATGACATAAGGATATGATGCGATGATGTAAGGATATGTTGCAATGATGTAAGGAATTGATGCGATGATGTAAGGATATCTTTGTGTAACCTGTCTCGCCGGACGCCGGCCGGTCACAAATATGCTTAGAATACCCCAAAGTTTGTCACACAGGATTAGAATTATCCCTTCATAACTAACTTCCCTCATTTCACTCGTAGCTACCATCATGGCTACCCATCATAGCTATCCCTCATGGCTACCCATCATAGCTATCCCTCATGGCTACCCATCATAGCTATCCCTCATGACTACCTATCATAGCTATCCCTCATGGCTACCCATCATAGCTATCCCTCATAGCTACATCTCATGGCTATCCCTCGTAGCTAGCTCATAGCTATGCATGGCTATCCCTCAAGGCTACCTTCATAGCTATCCCTCAAGGCTACCCCTCATAGCTGGAACTTTGATTTGTATCACCCTGCTCAAAGCTTCGCCATCCTGGAGCAATTTCGCCGGGATTGAAACCATCTGCAGAGCACTTTGTTTACAACGTGACCCTAATGAACTTTGAGCTCAGTTCATTTGAGATTTATGTTACACAAGTTGAGGCACTTGCATGCCACCCTGGATTATGAACTTCACTAGTAGCGTCAACAGAGCGGCAAACTGTGAATTAGACACCATGATGTCCATTCCGTCTCTGCCATCATGGCGGTAATATGGACCAATAAAACGTTTGCCAAGATAACCAAAAAGCATCGTGACAGTCGAACGACATATCACTGAAGCGATCGTCCTCGCTTAATCGTCAAAAATAATCTCCACTCCAAACGAGGGCTAACCCAACTCCCACCTAACAGGTAACTGCTGTAAATGACACACCCTTTGGACTGCTTGTCGTAACAGATTTGTGTGTCTTTAAATGCTTTTAATTGGTATCATTAATTCCACTCATTTGTACAAAGAATCCCCCCCCCCCTCCTCCTCGAACTGCCTCCAGTTTGAACGCCTAACAGGGATAGAGGCTTCGGGTTTAAAATGCGGCGTCAGTATACGCTTCTTATGGAGGTGGACACGACTGGCGTCGTAGACCGCGGAATGCCTTCGAGCCGACGGCAAACCTCCCCTGCCGCCCGCCCGTTTATTAATAATGTCCCAGAGATGACAACGTCTGATGCGAGGCGATGGTTTGATAAAAAAAAACTGTCGGGACAGAGAGGCGAGGACGGGATGAAAATAACGGGCAAATCTTATTCGTCGCCGATGGATGGAAGCTCATCGAACGCAGAAGACGGGACGACCGGTTGTCGGACCTATCGCTGCCATGAAATGTGTGCGTGAAGTTACGGAGAAAAGGAAAAACGAAAAGCTATAATCTAAGGGTTGTCAGAATCTTGAAAATGGAGTAAATAAAAATTGTCGGGTCTGGTTTTTTTTTAGTAGGTTTTCAAACAACTGCATTTGAGAGCATGTAGAAAATCTTGGAAAAAGGGATCACAATCCAAGTTGGAGAAGAAATGTTTAGTAGACAATATAGACATGAAACTGACTGATGGGTTTCAACAGGAGGGGGAAGGGGCATGTACAACTCATTCTACCTTTCCCGACATGGCTACAAAGCTTCCCCCACCATCCATGGCTACAAAGCTTCCCCCACCATCCATGGCTACAAAGCTTCCCCCACCATCCATGGCTATAAAGCTTCCTTCCCACCATCCATGACTATAAAGCTTCCCTTCCCTTCCATGTCTACAAAGCATCCCTCCCATGACTATAAAGCTTCCCCCACCATCCATGGCTACAAAGATTCCCTCTTCCCTTCCATGGCTATAAAGCATCCCTCCCACCATCCATGGCTACAAAGCTTCCCTCCCACCATCCATGGCTATCAAGCTTCCCTCCTCCCTTCCATGACTACAAAGCATCCCTCCCACCATCCATGACTATAAAGCTTCCCCCACCATCCATAACTATAAAGCTTCCCCCACCATCCATGGCTATAAAGCTTCCCTCCTCCCTTCCAAGGCTACAAAGCATCCCTCCCACCATCCATGACTATAAAGCTTCCCCCACCATCCATAACTATAAAGCTTCCCCCACCAT
>JAODAG010170728.1:0-14267 GCA_027574785.1 Orphnurgus asper
ATAGTTTATTTCTTAATGTCAAGATGTGCCATTTTGATTAATTTCTTGCATCCTTTACTTGGTTACGTCATGAGGGACGACGCATCTCCCTCCAACAGAGTGGAAAAATCCATGATTTGTCTTTAGACTGAGAGGTGATCAAATTATAATGTCGGTTAGAGGCAATTACCCAGAGATACGGGCAAGGAAACTGAATATTTCGAGGAAGGAAAATATGCGAGCTGGGATATATGTACGCGGGACGGTTTCGACACACGGATTGGAGGAAAGACTTGTTAGTTGTAGGAAAGTAAATAAATTTCTGCCTCTCAGAATGTTCAACGATTCCTTCACATATTACATTAATGTTGGAATATTATAGTGAGTATGTGTAACTCCAACATCTCTACGGTAGATCTCTCCTTTCCCTCGCCCGCCTCCTTAGATAAATGCAAACATTATATATTTATATACTTTGGTTGGCCTTTGTCTAGTCTGAACATTGAAGCAGATCCAGTCACAGCTGAAAATCAGTTATTTAGGCTTCACTGATCACCCAAGTTGATCTGAACTGTTAGGCCGTGGAAAATAAAACACCGCTCATCCTTTAGTGATAAGGAACTATTTACGAAACCTTTAAGATGAAGCTCTGAGCCGGACAAACACATTGCAACTTAGACATTTTGAAAAATCAAGAGGACAAGATTTTAACTAATCATACAAATGAGAAGAAAGAACTAAATTTAATGACAATGGTCACAACTTACAGTTTGAATATAAATGTAGTTACTATATACAATAAGTAGTTATTTATTGAAAATAGAACATCTAAATTTCCAAGGTTCTATAACCAGGGAACTCAATCCCATGCAATGCCATACTCTGTCCATACATGATTCACCCAGTTCTTAATGTTAGTCAGATGTCAGACTCTGTGGTCCGAGATAACTTCTGCTAGGAACGACTGAAAGAGCTCACTTTCGAAGGCATCCCTGGCATACCACAGTTCTGGATCTTCTAGCTTTGGAAGACCTTACCTCTTCCCAATTAATTTACTATGATTGTTTCTTCCCTCCCCCTCCCCTTCCTCCACTTCCCACCCACTTAACCAAAGTCCAGAAAGCTTAAAACAGAATTAACGTAGAGAACTGCATTGAGGGTCCGATGCACCGAAACAAACGAGGCTTTCCCTGGGGAAGACCTCAACCTTTTGTAGGATTCAATGGTTTGGCTCCACCCCCTCTCATTAATATGCAGGATGACCATCACGGATGGAGCACCCATCACAAATATGCGAGGGTCCATATTTCCACGGACTTCGAGTTTGAGTGTTTTACAGGCTAATTATGCTAGATTTCTTCTTGGCTCATGAATAATAATGAATCAACTTAAACTGCATGGTCTAAGCCATGTGCTATGCCATGATACATTCATAACCACATTTGAAGGATATCTGACCCAAATTGAGACATCATTTATCAATACAAGATGTTTACCTTAAGCCACGCCTACTTACTAATAAGCGAGTCGGCTACGGCAAAAATCAATATGCCGTACTTGAGTTAACGCGATTACAACTTTCGAGTTGCACATACACACACACACACAGATGCACGCTCGCCGACTTGGCAGTGGAACAAGAAATGGTCCAAACATCATCATTTCATGGACAAATTGTAGACGGCTAACGCCCCTAAGGAGCGAGGGCTAAGAATTACGATGGCCAGGAAGTATCCACACTATGCTCGCAAACGAAGACCTTTCGATATCGTTTTCATCCATCCAAATTCCTCTCCTACAAACGAGTACCTTGTAATTAACTACTATCCATTCCCAAACGATGGATTCTCTGCTTAGCGGGGCTTTAGCTGATTACACCCATCCATCTCCGTCCGTACCTTAAAACCCACCGACCCGAGGGTCGAAATTCCCTAAAACTCGCAGCGATCTCCGATTCTGGCGGCCGTCTCACGGCTAACCCAAACAAGGAGGAACTTTCGAAACATCCCATTGCAGCATTTATCTCTTCCTGTGTAGGTGGGGGGTACTTTGACAGACACAACTCATTTATAATACACGTTACACAAATCAACAGAGCTCGCTACCCCGGGCAACTGTAGGTCTGACGTCTTCCCTAATGTTCTTGGCTTCTCGCGTTTCGTACCAAAGTGACGGACACGGCTCTAAACACGGATTTGGGGGATTTTCTTACAAAGCCCTAGCTTGCTACTATAGGCAATGGCTCGATTAACTTATAAGCAACAGGTAATATAATTCTAGATGGGGAAGAAGGGAAGGGGAAATTGTGTATAAAAAAAAGCCTTGCATGAATAAATTCATTAAAAAGAGTTAATATCCTTACGATGAGACTGAGATATTTGTATCTGAGATATTTGTAGAGGGGCAGGCAGCCCTTTGTAAACACAAATTACAAAAAATAATCATTACCCTCATTTTCCGGTTTTGGTAAAACGAGTAAGTAGTAGATGGTTAAATGGGTGAAAATGAAGTACGCACAGGATGTTTGATCCAATCAACAAGTGCACAAATAATCAGTGAACAGTCAGCCAACGTCGGGGTCTAATGTATAGCCTTGCACCGTGAATTGCTGTGTATCTGATATCGTAGTTCAAGGAAAGGCCGCCACCCATATTAACAGGAGTGGGTGAGAATGGTGGGTAAGCATGTGGGTATATGGGTATAGAGCAGTATTCAGCCATCCAACCGACCTCTGTATTGTGACTGACTTTTCACAATGCATCATGATTTCTTCCAAAGGATTATAATCCTGTGTAACCAGATGATGTGTGTGATCTCAAGATAAAAACAATTACTTTGCGGTAAACCGATTCAAATGCCATTTTTCTAACATAGTGGAATTTGTGACAATATGAGCAGGGAAGTCTTTCAGGAGGTACGTGTCTTACAGTTTTTCAACCAGCTTCTGATGGTTTGATTCCTTGATCCGACGGTTCTGTCGGTCTAATTCACTCCATCTCCTCGCTGTTTCTTTTCACGTCTAACGTAACAACTGAACGTATAAAGTAATAACTTCAACGTAACGATGCTTCGATGCATAACTGTGCAACGACGGATGTTTACTACTTGATTCCTTGATCCGACGGTTCTGTCGGTCTAATTCACTCCATCTCCTCGCTGTTTCTTTTCACGTCTAACGTAACAACTGAACGTATAAAGTAATAACTTCAACGTAACGATGCTTCGATGCATAACTGTGCAACGACGGATGTTTACTACTAACATTCGACGGTTTTCGAAAAACGACGGGGCCTACATTCGTAAAACATACGTATATACTATGGATAACTATGAATAAAATACTGATAATAGCCATCATCTGGCCGTTAGATCTCTTGCTTACCCCCATGACGTAGTCAACGGGCAACGAACTCATGACCTATCAGTTTGTACACTGATCATCAAGAACATCCGGGAAGAAAGTAAAATATGTTACAAGGGCAGCTATGATCACACAAGACTTAGCAAATCTTATCTGCACACTCCATTTAGAAAGAACGGTACCCACCCCCCCAGTCTTTTCTTTCCTCACCTCAAATAATGTCACATAACCCTTCAAACTCCCCCCCAACCCCTCCCCCACCACTGGGTAATGTAACACAATTTTAAGTAACATCACTTCTCATTGCAGAAATCTTAAAGGGAGGCCAGATATTTTGTCCCCCCCCCCCCCAAAAAAAGATATATAAAACGATCGCAAAAGAGTCGGGATTACAATAACCTTGGAATTTCATCTTCTGATTGCGCGGCACACCCCTTTAGCGAGTCGTTTAGTTTAATTTTTTGCCCTGGATGGTTAAATTCAAAATAATCTGCCGACCCATGTAATCCCCCACTGCAGCGTGCCCTAATTAACATCATTAAGAACCCGTTTCTGGCAGCATTCTTTTACATATATGAGTGATCCTGCAGGACGGTTCATACCAGCGGTGGAGGGAAGGCCCCTTTGAAGTAACAATACCTTGGAAGCATCTTTGTGGTCCACGGGGTTTTGAATTTCTATAATTAAAAGGCAGACGGAGGATTTAACTCAGGCCAAAAAAAACTGGTTCTTTTGTTCTTTTAACAATAAGCTTACAACAATATTAAAAGGGTCATTGTAAGTTCTCAGTGATTTCTTATATCCCATGAGTATGCATAACCTTATATAAAACAAACACTCCTTTCAGTCCCTGCGGTTTGGGGGAACTGCAGATATTCTTTGAACCAATGATACCGTACGGAAAAAAAATTATACCGTTTCATAAAGCCGTAACAAACGCGCTGGGTATTAAACCGTCCGATGCAAACACGGCTGGTTCTGGATCTGACACGTGTGGCTGCGACTTTTACCCCCGAAATTAATAAAAATAATAAATTTGGGTGATTTTGGAATAAAGGGACCGTGGCATGTAGGTTCTGCCTAGAAGTTTAGAATGTTTCAAGTTTCAGGAATAGATTCATCATGAATTATATACTTCGGAAATGTGAAACTCCACAGCCACATTGAAGCAAGAATATAAGATCTTGCGAAGTCACAAAACTTATTTCAAAGTAAAACGATGAGTTTGAAATAAAGAAATACAAAGAGTAAATGGTTTCAACCCTACCAGTGTGTTTAACTGCTTTCAATCTTAGTGGATTATTTAAATGGTTCCATTCCTAGTGGATTATTTAAATGGTTCCATTCCTAGTGGTGTGTTCAAATGGCTTCATCCTAGTAGTGTGTTTAATGGTTTCATTCCTAGTGGTATTTAAATGGTTTCATTCTTAGTGGTGTGTTTATCTGGTTTCATTCCCAGTGGTGTGCTTAACTGGTTTCATTCCTAGTGGTGTGTTTAACTGGTATCATACCTAGTGGTGTGTTTAACTGGTTTCATTCCTAGTGGTGTGTTTAACAGGTTTCATTCCTAGTGGTGTGTTTAACAGGTTTCATTCCTAGTGGTGTGCTTAACTGGTTTCATTCCTAGTGGTGTACTTAACTGGTTTCATTCCTAGTGGTGTGTTCAACTGGTTTCATTCCTAGTGGTGTGCTTAACTGGTTTCATTCCTAGTGGTGTGTTTCACTTGTTTCATTCTTAGTGGTATTTAAATGGTTTCATTCCTAGTGGTGTTTCACTTGTTTCATTCCTAGTGGTATTTAAATGGTTTCATTCCTAGTGGTGTGTTTATCTGGTTTCATTCCTAGTGGTGTGCTTAACTGGTTTCATTCCTAGTGGTGTGTTTGACTGGTTTCATTCCTAGTGGTGTGCTTAACTGGTTTCATTCCTAGTGGTGTGCTTAACTGGTTTCATTCCTAGTGGTGTGTTTAACTGGTTTCATTCCCGGTGGTGTGTTCAAATGATTCATTCCCCATGGTGTGTTTAAATTGTTAATTCTTAGGTGTGTTCAAAATGGCTTGATTCAGAGTGGTGGGTTTACATACCATAGTGGTGTGTGCTTAAACGGTTTCATTCCTACCAGTGTGAAAGATATCCTTCGAGCATCGGGCAACACTTAATACTCCTGGATGGAACTTCGAAGCATCCGTTCGCACAAACGTGGGCTATAGAACTACCCCAGTCATGACCTCCGAATCCCTCGGGAGAGGATAACCCACAAACCCGGTATCGCTGTATCCCGGACGACTCGGCCGAAACTCGTCACGATTAACGGTTAACTGTGCCGGTAATTGCACCGTTACGTACGTGGCACTGTTACTAATTATTTGATGGAAATCGCAAAACCAGCGGTACACACATATATATATATATACATATATATACTATTTCTCTAACCGACGATATACTTCAAAGTAGGACGGACAGCAGACTCCTATGGCTTCGCAAAAACAGACATACAAATGCACAAAAAGTTGGGGGAAGGGGGGAGGTGATTTATGTATTGCAGCATAACATTTAAAATCTACTGTTACGAGAAATTTTACCAAATTTGCGGTCCGGTTCATCGATATACTGTATGCATGAACACAACCCACCTCCTCCCCCCAAATAAAAGTGGTACTTATTGACAATATGAGGTTCTTAAAATTGACAGCCCCCTGGGCATGAAGAGTCTGTTGCTTGTAACCTCTCCTCAGGTCTGGAATGATATGTTACATAACATAAAAACCATATTCCAGATAATTATGTTACATAACATAAAAACCATATTCCAGATAATTATGTTATATAACATAAAAACCAATTCCAGATAATAATGTTACATAACATAAAAACCATATTCCAGATAATTATGTTATATAACATAAAAAACATATTCCAGATATGTTATATAACTCCCAATTCCCCCCCCCCTCATCTGTAAATCCTTGCACTTTTCGAGAACATAACATTTCTGACTTCTTTGATCCCCCACTTCCATCCAACATTTGCACAATGTTTGGAGCGCTATATCCATCACATTTTCTGTCGTTTCCGTGGAAACCCACCTGCAATGCAAAATACCACAAGGTGGATACCATTTGGGATACAAATAGGCAAGAAGTCTTGTAGCATCGTCTTGTAATTAACTTTTCTTCTAGAGAACATGAATTTAATGCACATTGGGTCTAGAACGTCGAGATAACAAAAAAAGAAAGGACTCCCGCGATTTGTTAAGTAGACAAAGAAGGTGCATCGGCTAGGGTCAAATTCGGATGACGTGATCAGCGAATAACGTTGCCCAACAGTGACGTGAGACCCCCCCTACGAATGACACCATGGCGACCTAACGACCTTGCAGCTATGCATGAAACCGTCAAACGATAGCAAAAAATATGTAAAAACGTGGTTGGTAGTAGTAGTATGATGATGATGATAATAATAATAATAATAATAACAATATTATTAAAACATAACTCTTGACAATGAACATCAATCTCATGCGCTTGGATATGTCACAATAATACTTTTGAAGAGATTTCTATAATTTTACGTTTGTCTTTGTGCATGAAAGGGTCAAAGGCTTGATGTACACAGTTGGTGGCATGACACATTGATTGGCAGTTGAACCTGTATGACGTATGACCATCTCTCTCCCTCTCCATCGAGATGATAACAATCGCAAAAAAGCTATTGTAAAATTCCTGATTTAGCGATACTGGTCTTCTTCGCCGATGACACATGCTATATGCTGAACACTACTACTAATGTGACCACTGTGTGATGGCATAATTATGTTAATTAACCACCGATGAATTGTTTCGTGATCTTACAGAGATGCTCGACGACTATTTCGCAGTGGAGATGCAAGCAAGCGAGAAGCGGTGACCATCGTATTCTATCACGGCGAATGACTCGGTTTAAAACTTGTACAATTTTATGCAGAAATTTTGGCATTTCTTTTAAAGCATCGGTGATGGATTGATCTTAAACTTTCGGTGGAATTGCTGAGTTGTTGGGATAAATCCCTTTTTGTACTTGTCAGTCCTGTAAAATCCCTGCACAATAATAATAAAACGGTAACTGGAAATGTAAATGCTTTTATTTCACTATCCATTCCATTCGAGTTTATGAAATGGTTATAACAGACATGGATGGTTATATTCAATGGACAACTGGAAACAGGGTTATTGTGAACAGCATGTGCCAAACCTTATATTAGCACTTGCTACAAACAGCCTAAACAATTCATGGATAGCCAGTGAAAGCATCGTGTCCATCTATATCTGCAGTTTTATTTTTAATCCTTGAAAAATCCTAAGATAGTCAAGTAAGATTCATTCCTTTGTTATTCCTTTTTTATAGAAATAAGAGGGATAGAATTTTGTCTGGTAGTAATACCCCAAGAGGAACCAAACAAGGAATCACCTTTAGTGGTAGAGAACTGGGTTCATCTTTAGTAGATGTGAATTAACAGACTGGGTTCATGTTTAGTAGATATGGATTATCAGATTAGAAAATAACAATTAACAGATAATGTAATGGGGGTTCAACATTAGAACTACAAGGTAAATGAATGGGTTCATTTTTAGAAGATAAGAATTGACAAATAAACAACTGGCTTCATTTTAATATGTATGAATTAACAGAAAATAGAACTAGGGTTCATCTTTAGTTGATATGAATTACCATCAGATAAGGGACTGTTTTCATCTTTTGAAGATTAGAATTAATAGCTAGGGGAAATTAGAAAATTAGAAGTAACAGTTATTAAGGGACTGGATTCATATTTAATATATATGAATTAACAGAAAATAGACTAGGTCCATCTTTAGTAGATATGAATTAACATATGAAGGACTAGGGTCATCATTTGTGAATATAACTGGACTGAGTTCATTTTTAGAAAATAACAATTAAATACTGGGTTCAGAGAATGGAGTGATTTTCTTTTTACTGGATGAGGAATAAACAGCGACTACGTTCACCTTTGATGGATGACTCAAATCTTTAAATTTTCTAGTGTATTTTCTAGAATTTTAAAACAAATTTCACTTTGTAACCCTGTTTCCATATTTCTTAACTTTTATTGTGATTGTGACAACTGGTAAATATTTGCACAAAAAAAGCTGAAATGATCGGGTTTCACTCTAACTAACCATTGTCTGTGTAATATGAATATTGCGTATAATCTCCATCTGAAATTAAAGAGAACGAATGAAGTGAGATAGTCATGCTTTTACTGGAATGGTATATCCGGAACCGGACAAGAAACAACGCAAAGATATCCGTCTCGGAAAAAAGCTTCGAGAGAACTCAACGTACAAAGATAATTCTTTTTATACGCAGCAGGCTAATTCCAAGGTACGAAAAACAGACTGTAACGTCTCGTAGCTCATGAACGAAGTATCCATCTCCTTACTGATTAACGGGAAAAGGTGGATAACCTCTTTCAAAAACGAGAGACGCTGCTTTATTCAGGAAAAAAGCATGTTCTTCGTTTGACTTAGAACGGTTCCAGATATAAGATTCATATTGACGGTTATATCCCTCCCTGCAAGGCGACGTGAAAAATAGAACAGAACTGATAGCCGCCTTCGGGGGTTACAAGCTGAAATCACTGAGATAACAACACGCAGTTGATATTAAAGGAGTATATACTAGTAATGGGTGCATGTCTGCTTTTCTGATTTCAATTCCAAATTGCTGATGATCAGTATCACCATCACCTTCCAACAGAGACCCTCTTCATTCCGGCTCTTAGGAGTGTTGCATAGTTTCAGCTAGTTGACATTTAACTTTGAATAAATTCATTGTTTACGGCAGGTTATAGAGTATAAAGTTAAATGGTTTCATTCCTAGTGATGTGTTTTAAGTTTCATTCCTTTAGTGGTATGTTTAAATGGTTTTAAAAACCAAGTGGTAATGTTATTTTTATAAATGGCTTCATTCATGATTGGTGCATTTCAGGGGCATGGCTAAATATGCCATAAGATTACCTTTTTATCTTCCATTTAAAAGGAAAAAAATCACAGCATAATGCCCTGTCAGGCAAAAATTGAATTTAAAACTTAGTTGAATTTAAAAAAGGAATTTAGAAAAAGGTTATAAGATGATGTCCCTCATCCTCACCAATCAAGCAAAAGCAACAGTCATTCATCATTACTTTTCCAAACTTTGTTTATAGATTTTCGTACAGAGATTTACGTTTAAAACATTGCCTTCTAAACTGGGTTCTACGTACGTCTGGCTCAAAGACGTTCGTTCAAACTCCAAATAGCTGCTATTAAGCGCAAAAAAACTGAGGACAGAGAGAGAGAGATAAACAATCGTGTTTGGTCTATTCTCAAGAATGCAAACCTTGACAACAAACAATTCAAAACACCTCTCATACCCCGCCTCTTCTTCATGCCTGGTTTGTGTATGTCGCAGACCCCAACAAAAAATACTCTATTAAGGAGAAAGCCTCCGCCGGTATCTCATTTTGGAAAATTTGCGAAAGGTCACGCCGCAGAGCCGGAATTATACCCCAACCTCTCTTAAAAACATTCGATTCAATTCTCGTCAAATGTTATTCAATGTAGTAAAGCAAATTATCTGCTTAGAAGGCCGATCCCATATAGACTGGCAAATACAAACAAGCCGGCAGGCGTACAGGTGTCTCCGGACTGGAAGAGAGGATTTAGGGTCTTGCGATCGTCATCGGTGGGTGCGATCGACGTACAAAATAGTGCAATTGACCTTCGCCGGGCTTGTCGAAGAATTATCCAATCTGGTCACAAACAAAACAGATTGGGCTAGATTGGCCCCCCCTTTTTTTTTCATTGTGTCCATATTTCTTGCAGTACCAACATTCTACCTGGCATGTGCTGTATTGAATGTCAGGTCAGACACATGTCATCTTAGAGGGTTGGGAGGCTTTTTTTGTTTTTGCAACTAGTAATAACACGTTTTCCCAATCTGGGAATGTTGTACGAATTGCAGTAATAATGCATCTTCTCTAGAACATCATTCTCTGTAGCAGAACATATACATTTTTGCAGAATAATTATTGCAAGATTCCGTAATGTAATACATCGCACACATTATCCGGACATAATTGGCTAAATAAAAATAAATAAAACAGGTAAACAAAGACACATATATTACCTCTTATGTGCTAGAAAACTAGAGTGGCACTTTGGAACAAGAATATTCCATTTTCTATCTGGCTGATAGAATGATCAGGCTGATAGATTCTGCAGGTGATGCAAAACCTATACAGCAAAAACTCACCCAGATATATGTATACATTATAAAAATAATAATAAAAGTAAACAATTATAATAAAAAAATACAAAAAAAAATAATGAAATAAAACTTACAATCATCTTCACCCTCATCCATTATTTGCAAATTATCAGCAATAATTGTCCAACAAATGCAACTTATTCCTTAACTATGGCGAAGGTACCCAAATCAAGGAACACCACACCATTGATCAGTCAGTATGAGCAAGATACCTGCTGACCTAGTAAAAAATCTGTTATTTTCCCAGCAGTTAGAAAGAAAAAAAATCATATTTATCGTATCTTTTTTCTGCTAGGGAAGGTAACAACAGACCTTGATCCTAGCAAATAGGGGTTATAACGCTACTCCTCTCGTTGGGCTCTCCGTAATGATCGGCATACAAACAGAATCTTACAGTACGTAAGATATTAAATAATCAGGGTCGACTGTGACGTGGTTTTATTATATCCACGTCGTCGGGTGAAGACGGGGGGGGGGGGGAAATGTCCCTTTTTAATAATCTACTCCCGGCTTCTTCTCCCCGCAACTCGTGAAGGACACGGATGAAAAGACATCGGAGACAACGTGCAGCCGTACACGCTGCGTAATGGACAAGCAGACGAGCGAACAATAAACCATGAGCACTTAAACATGTGACTGTCTTAAAAGTTAATTTATTATCCCACCCATCGAAATACTCAATAATGCAAAAACTTTTTCACCTGTGCCTGGCTTAAAGTTAGGTAATAACTGTGACATTACAACGCCACGGCTTCCTCAGAGAGTGTATCGAATCTACGAGGATCTACGTCTCCGGTATTGCGAGACGCGTGTTTGATTGAGATTGTGTGACCTATATGTTCTTCCGACTTAGTTCTTTTTTTTATATTTTTTCATCCGGCTAACGAGATTTCCATCCATACCTACGGCATCGAACACGGCAGGCAGTACGCACAATGCTGGAAGAGACATGTGCTTGAAGGAAAGTCACAGTCTAAATTTACATTTCACTTGGGGGGGGGGGGGTCGGCCAAGCATTAGAAAAGAGCATAACATAGCACTCTCAATTTCTACAATAACAAAGTGTTCTTTAAACAACGTATGATCGAGAAATTTGGTGAAAATGCAATATTTGCCATATTTGACTATTTTCGTGAGAATAATACTTGGCTCTCTATTGGAGTATTTTTTATATTCGAAAGGAGGGTTGTAAACAATGCACATTTGTGACAGGTGTGAGGTGTCAGTGACTGACTGGCGGACTATAAATGGACTGACTGACTGGCTGACTACTACAAATGGACTGACAGACTGGCTGACTACAAACTGACAGACTGACTGACTACAAATGGACAGACAGACTGACAGACTATAAATGGACTGACTGGCTGACTACAAACTGACAGACTGACTGACTACAAACTGACTGACTACAAACTGACTGATTGGCGGACTACAAACTGAGTGGCTGGCTGACTACAAACTGACTACTACAAACTGGCTGACTACAAACTGACTGGCTGGCTGACTACAAACTGACTGGCTGGCTGACTACAAATGGACTGACTACAAACTGACAGACTGGCTGACTACAAACTGACTGACAGGCTGACTACAAACTGACTGACTACAAACTGACAGACTGGCTGACTACTAACTGACTGACTACAAACTGACTGACTACAAACTGGCTGACTACAAACTGACAGACTGGCTGACTACAAACTGACTGACTACAAACTGACAGACTGGCTGACTACAAACTGACTGGACTACAAACTGACTGACTACAAACTGCCAGACTGGCTGACTACAAACTGACTGACTACAAACTGACTGACTGGCTGACTACAAACTGACTGACTGACTACAAACTGACTGACTGGCCGACTACAAACTGACTGACTGACTGACTGACTACAAACTGACAGACTGGCTGACTACAAACTGACTGATTGGCTGACTACAAACTGACTGGCTGGCTGACTACAAACTGACTGACTACAAACTGACAGACTGGCTGACTACAAACTGACTGACTACAAAATGGCTGATACAAACTGACAGACTGGCTGACTACAAACTGACTGACTGGCTGACTACAAACTGACTGACTACAAACTGACAGACTGGCTGACTACAAACTGACTGACTACAAACTGGCTGACTACAAACTGACTGATTGGCTGACTACAAACTGACTGATTGGCTGACTACAAACTGACTGGCTGGCCGACTACAAATTGACTGGCTGACTACAAATGGACTGACAGACTGTCTGACTACAAACTGACAGACTGGCTGACTACAAACTGACTACTACAAAATGGCTGACTACAAACTGACTGGCTGGCTGGCTGACTACAAAATGACTGGCTGACTACAAATGGACTGACAGACTGGCTGACTACAAACTGACTGACTACAAACTGACAGACTGGCTGACTACAAACTGACTACTACAAACTGGTTGACTACAAACTGACTGGCTGGCTGACTACAAACTGACTGGCTGGCTGACTACAAATGGACTGACAGACTGGCTGAATACAAACTGACAGACTGGCTGACTACAAACTGACTGACTGGCTGACTACAAACTGACTGACTACAAACTGACAGACTACAAACTGACTGACTACAAACTGAGAGACTGGCTGACTACAAACTGACAGACTGGCTGACTACAACTGACTGACTACAAACTGACTGGCTGACTACAAACTGACAGACTGGCTGACTACAAACTGACTGACTACAAACTGACTGGCTGACTACAAACTGACTGACTACAAACTGACTGACTACAAACTGACTGATTACAAACTGACTGGCTGGCTGACTACAAACTGACGGACTACAAACTGACAGACTGGCTGACTACAAACTGACTGGCTGGCTGACTACAAATTGACTACTACAAACTGGCTGACTACAAACTGACAGACTACAAACTGGCTGACTACAAACTGACAGACTGGCTGACTACAAACTGGCTGACTACAAACTGACTGACTACAAACTGACTGACTACAAACTGACAGACTGGCTGACTACAAACTGGCTGACTACAAACTGGCTGACTACAAACTGGCTGACTACAAACTGACAGAATACAAACTGACTGACTACAAACTGGCTGACTACAAACTGACAGACTGGCTGATTACAAACTGACAGACTGGCTGACTACAAACTGACTGACTACAAACTGACTGACTGGCTGACTACAAACTGACTGACTACAAACTGACAGACTGGCTGACTACAAACTGACTGGCTGACTACAAACTGACTGACTACAAATTGACTGGCTGACTACAAACTGACTGACTACAAACTGACTGACTGGCTGACTACAAACTGACTGACTACAAACTGACTGGCTGGCTGACTACAAACTGACTGGCTGACTACAAACTGACTACTACAAACTGACAGACTACAAACTGACTGGCTGGCTGATTACAAACTGACTGGCTGACTACAAATGGACTGACAGACTGGCTGACTACAAACTGACTGACTACAAACTGACAGACTGGCTGACTACAAACTGACTACTACAAACTGACTGGCTGGCTGACTACAAACTGACTGGCTGGCTGACTACAAACTGACTGGCTGGCTGACTACAAA
>JAODAG010170838.1:1715-14265 GCA_027574785.1 Orphnurgus asper
AGGAACCCAACTATATATGTATGTAGCTGGGAAACTATTTCACTCACATCCGTGACAGGTACTAATACAATGTAATATCATACAAGAAGTCTGATTACTTGGTGTTTTGAAAACACTACTATGTAGCTGGGAACAACATCATTCACGGGAGAAGTACGACCCCTGGGGTGTAGGGACCCATGGTTTACAGTCCTCCTATTTCTCCTCAGGTCGAAGCAACAGATGCTGACATCGGGCAGAATGCCGTGCTGACCTACTCGTTAAGTCCACTAAATCCGTTGTTCGTGATCGACCCGGAGACTGGTGAGATCTTTCTAAATGGGACCCTGGACCGGGAAGCAGAGGAAGAAGTAACACTGACGGTGATCGTGACAGATAGTAAGGAACAAAATAATCAAAATCAAAAGATTTCAAAACTAACAAGTTTTTGTTAAAATGCATTTCCTGCATCTATGGCATGTTCTTGGACCATTTAGGTCATATTCATTTGCAATTTTTTAAATTGTTTACTTTTTGTAATTTCCTCTTCAACACATTCCTCTCTGTTAACAGGCGGTAACCCAAACCGTCCTGCGTCTTCCCCGGCCACAGTGACCGTCAGAGTTACAGACGTAAACGATAACCCTCCCATGTTCGAAAACGACCCCTACGACTTTGAAGTCGAGGAAAATCAACCGGCGAATTCACCCGTTGGTCAGGTAAGATCACCGTCTTCATCATCTCTTGTAGCCGATATACCTGAGCGTTGGTTTATAAGCAGACGACCTCCTCACTTATAAAGAGCGAAGAAGGTGGCTGTCACTTTGGAGGAGCAACGATCCCAAGTGATATGCATATTTTTGTTGTGCATGACGGTAAACAGCACTGGTGATTTGCTTGCTTGCCGGTGTTGGTCTGTCCTTGTAAGGAAAGGCTCAGAGAGAGACTGCGTTACAAACATTATATTTTATAGGTGTTTACTACGGGTGAATGACTACTAAACTTTCAACATATACTTTCAAGTGCTTTCATATGCTTTATATTTTATAGATGTTTACCAGATGAAGGACTCATATACTTTCAGCTACTATACTGTCAAATGCTTTCTTATGTTTTATATTTTATGTAATCGTTTGCCTCAGATGAAAGGCTACTATACTTTCAAGTGCATTCTTATGTTTTATATTTTATCGGTGTTTGCTACAGAAGAATGACTACTATTATACTTCAAGTGCTTTCATACATATTAAATTTTATGTCTTTACAACAGATGAATGACTACTATTCTTTCAAGTGCTTCATACGTATTATATTTTATATGTGTTTACAACAGATGAACAGCTATAACTATATACTTTCAAGTGCATACATACATATTATATTTTATGTGTTTACAACAGATTGACGACTACTATACTTTCTAGTGCATTCATATGTTTTATATTTTTTAGGTGTTTGCTACAGATGAATGACTTACTATACTTTCAAGTGCTTTTACACATGTTATATCTGATATGTGTTTGCAACAGATGAACAACTACTATAATATTTTCAAGTGCATTCATACCTATTATATTTTATTTGTGTTTACAGCAGATGAACATACAACTATACTTTCGAGTGCTTTCGTACGTTTCATATTTTACAGGTGTTCGCTACAGATGCAGATCTGGAAGGGACCCACACGTTTTCATTCTCCGGTGAAGTCGACGGATTTCGAATTGATCCGGGGAGTGGCGAGGTCTTCACCACGGTGTCCCCAGATCGAGAGGCCCGGTCGTTTTACCGGCTCACCGTCGTCGTTTCTGACGGGGTCGCCATGGAATCGACTACGGTGAACATCACCGTCACGGACGTAAACGATAACGACCCCATGTTCGGCCTTGATGAATATTCAGCAGTCGTCCGAGAAGATTTTCCGCTTTTAGCGGGAATCCTGACAGTCAATGCCTCTGATGCAGATCAAAGTAAGTCGTGTTTTTTTGTTTTTTTTAATCGATTCTATAATTCTAAACTTTCTGCTGCTTCTATATGGATGAATGATTGACAGGTATGAATAGTCATAACAAATGTTTTAAAATTCCATTTTTGGCCGAGGAGGTAAAATATGACTTTAGGTTATCTCAGGTTTACTTATGCTTGTCTTGAATATACAGTTGATGCCGGCGACATCACCTTTAGATTTGAATCTGGTCGCAACGTTGAAGGACCTTTCACAATTGACCTGACCTCCGGCCTCCTTGAGATCAGTTCAGCGTTAGACCGCGAGATCCAGTCTCTGTACACTCTGACGGTGATAGCCCAGGACATCACGGTAGGAGGGATCCAGAGGACAGGAACCACCACCATCCGGGTCAACGTCACCGACGTGAATGACAACGGACCCCAGTTTACCCAGAACCCCTACCCAGAAGAGTCTGTACCCGAGGATATCGGGGAAGGAGTTCCAATAATACAGGTTGGGGTGATATAAATATTACAACGAAAGGTTCATGTCTATTAATTAAGTGATTAGCTATCCAGTTTTGGTATAAATGTAGCATACGGGTGTGGGTAGTCAATGGCATAACCATCAAAATGACCCCTACATAGATATTCCTTTGCAGATTTGCTTTGTGCGATATTATTTATGTGCCAATTTCGCAGAGGTGTAACAAGCTGGCTAAATCATTGATAATTGACTATAACCAGACAATCATCGGCACAACATCATATAACGAGACTCTATGCATATTCATTACACCAGAGAATTAGGGCCAGGCATAGTGACTGCAGCAGATAATACAGCCAGCCATGCATTTTCATTACACACAGAGAATTAGGGCCACATGCATATTGATTACACACAGAGAATTAGGGCCAGCCATGCATATTCATTACACACAGAGAATTAGGGGCAGCCATGCATATTAATCACACCAGACACTGGAAGAATATGGCTCCCTTGATACTTGGTTCAACAGCACATGGTATTTGGAAACCTCACTTCCATTCTGAAACATAAAGGCAATGGATAGGTCTTTGAAGAACGAAAAGTCTTTGAACTCGAATCACTCATCTGCATATGCAGTTGAAAATCGACCACTTTTCGATGGCATTTTTTTTTCAGGTCTTTACCACCGATGAAGATCTCGCCGCAAACTCTGGCGTGGCGTACCAGATCATCCAGGGTAACGTAGGAGGAATCTTTGTGATCGATGAGAATGGCTCCATCTCTAGAGGACCCACCCCTCTGGATAGAGAAAACGTGGACTTTTACCTCCTAGTGATAGAGGCCTCTGATCCATCTAACCCTGATCTGCCAAAGGACACTGGTGAGTAAATTTGATCTAGGAGTACGACGATGCATTATTTCAACTATCCGCGGCAATGTTTACAACCAGTTGACCAATATTTCGACCCTGAAAACGTTGAGCTAACTATGCAGTCTCTATGCAATATCAAGGGAAAAGGGTGTCTTTGGACAGGGAAGGAGGCTAATTCACTTCACTTCTCTGATGCACCCGTTACATGTAAGGTGGACCCCGGGGGTTTATTCTACCATTGGTTGCCCACCCACAAATCCTGCGTGCCATATTTTAGCGTACCATTTACACAACCCGGCGTGGTGAACATGGCCTATGCATCGCACAATTCATATTGACAGTCCTCAGTTGGGGAAATTGGATGGAACCATTGGTGCATGGATTTTGGTTTTCCCGAATTATGATGGACAATGTTGGTACGCTGTACCTGTATGTCGTGTATCGAGTCTGACTCGGCGTTTGGGAGTCGTTAAGACGAACCGTCATTGTGCGTTAATTTTAGCCATTTGCTCATCGTCGTATTCTTGGTACTAATTGGTACAACCAAGACGCACCTCTCCCAGGGGTCGTACTTCTCCCGTGAGTGATGTTGTTCCCAGCTGCATAGTTGTGTTTTCAAATCACCAAATAATCAGACTTCATGTATGGTATAATTTCCGACAGCTGTGGTCACAGTAGCCGTCACGGATGTGAACGACGTCGTTCCCCGGTTTTCCCAGTCGTTTTACTTCCGACTGGACCTCACCGAGGACACGGCCGCTGGTACCAGGGTCGTCGATGTCCAGGCCAGTGACTTGGACCTGGGCCTAGCAGGAGAGGTCCAATATGCAATTGAAGAAGGTATGATTATTCAGCACGTGTCTGACTGTAAATTAAAGTTTAAGTTCTTAATGGTTGCTTCAGTTTTTGTCTCTTGTAACTAGATAACCTCTGCCCTGTTAGTTTTAAGCCACGGTCAAGCTGTCAAACTTATACGGTAGGCGAACTCTTTCAAAGGGTATCCTGTAGATTTTCTTAGCCCATCGACATATTGTTGATCATGTAAACCAGCCTGGATTTAATTAAGCCATCCTTATAGAGCGGCTCTGCGAGCTGAGTGTATAACCACAGCAGGTAGGCCAGCATGATCCCAAGTTGCTCCTCTGGCAAGGTGCAGGTGGTTCACTTAAAACCATGATGGTAAGTTTCAGGGTATATATATATATACTATTATAATATGCATTGCTTAGATTCCAGCTGTTAAAGTTAAAACCCCGGAGGACTTGGTACTTGCAGTGGATCATCGATAATACCACCTGGGTTGGCCCATGCAGCATTTTACAATCAACGTTTTACAATCCCTGGAAATGGGGCATGCACTTTGTCGGTCACCTGATGCAGAGTGACGTGTTTCTTGGTAACGACTTGCCAACCCTTATACAAATTTCTCGCGAGATTTTGGGCACGCGAGAAATTTCTCGCGAGATCTCGCGAGAAATTTTTATAAGGGAAAGTACGTCAAACTTACAAAAGATTGCATGACCAGGGTAGTTGTATAGCTCACCTTCTGCTGTTCTATTTAAATTCGTCTGTCAACAATGACTGATACCTTTGGAGCGTGGTTCATCTTTGTAACAGCCCGGTACTACCCTGGTGATGATCAACTTTTCTGTACGTTTTTGATATGAACTTGATATGAACCTCCCAAAATGTAACAATTTAAAACCCTGGTACCAGCAACGATTTCAAAGCAACCTCCGGCCGTCGATGTTTGCCTCAGCGGCTAAACGAATGTTAATTGTTGAGCGTTTCCCCATTCTTCTTCTTTTGACAGGCAACGACATGGGCTACTTCGTCATTGATCCGTTAACCGGAACGATAACCACCAGGGTGGAGTTCCCTCCCACTGGCGACACGTTGACCTTCAACCTGACGATCCGGGCCACAGATCAGAGCAGTCCGTTCAACGTTGGGAGAGCGTCCGTGATCGTCGACATTCTCGACGCCGGTGAGATCCCCCCGGAGTTTGTCCTCCCGAGGTACGAAGTAGATTCGATCGAGAATTTTGAGTCGGGAACCTTCGTCGTTCAGGTAAGTTCCCGAGGCTTTTTTTTGGAGGGGATGTGGGGGGATATAAAATTAGCAGATTTGAATAGGCAATTAGTGTTTACAGTAATTGGTGTGGATGTGGACACATGGTTAATGTCTCATTTAATTTGTTTTAATTTGTCCCATTTTAACATTCTGTACATGAATCGATTACTTTTGATAAAAGGGACCAGGGTTTTTATGTTTCCTGTTATCACTATAATGCGCTACTCGTTTTTATCTACAAGTTGGACTTAACCGAATCCTATAAACAGATTCTTTCATTTATATTAAGGAATTGAATGTAGTTTATATACTTGAACTCAGTTTTCTGTGTTTCTGCAAAAATGTCCATGCAATCTTTACGTATAAATGCAGTGAAGCCTACAATTATGCACATACATTAATATATGTTAATATATGTCACAATGATTCAGGTTCTAGCTTTGGTGGAAGGCAGACCCACTGAACTTCGATATACCTTGGACCCCAACTCGCATCCCAACGTAATGCTGCACTTCCAAGTCAACGAGACGACTGTAAGTTAAATTATGTATACCTTACATTATTTAAATTATATTAAAACTTTATATCAATTAATATGCAAATAGCAATTGTGCTGTATTTCATGTAGTCATCTTGCCATCTCAAACAAGTTTTACTCTTTATCTACTAAAAAGTATGATACTTTCTCACTGTCGTATCTGTATCTTAAAGGTTTGAATTTTCGTAACTTATTAAAAGATTTATTTTGTTCGGTGTCTGCAGTGACACAAAATGTTATTCTTAGCCTAAAACTGTAGTCCAGATTGCTTTAACTTTCTTTTCCTCATATTCCTTTACTTTGATATGTTGTTTTATTCAAGCACCAGTCTAAAATACGTCGCCGTCTAAAAATGTTCTGAAATTCCCTTTCATTCGCGATATCCGGCAGGGTGAGATAACAATCAGGAACCCCCTGGACAGAGAGTCCATCGACTTCTTCGCATTCACGGTCTTCGCCCGGGGAGAGACGGTCTCCAGCTCGACGGCCGTGAGTTTAATTCATGGGATCCTATTTTAAAGCATCGTATCACTTTGGAAATAAAAGGAACGCAAAGAACTATTTTTATCTCCTCTCCTGCGTTGTGTTGTGTTGTAATTAGGTGCACTACCAAACATGAAACTGGGTGACATCTGCAAAGTTTCCTGCAAACTCAATGTTTAAAAAATTGTTTTAACTAATTCCATGGGATATGCTGGTCACTATGGTCTCAGGTGAACCAAGTCGGACCAGACAAACAAGACAATTTACCCACTGTTGGAAATAAGTTGTCACCAAGTGAGGAATTGGCATCATAATTTAAAGTCGTTTTGAATTCATGTATCTTTATTTCCATTTTGGGAAGTTACTCTTTCCTTCGAAAGATGGTAGTTTTTCATTCTTTCATTCTCTGCGAAACCATAAAAGAAAGCTGCCCTAATTCACAGTCACTGGGGAGTTGTAAAATACATCCTGCCTGCCCACACTCTTGAGATGAATCTTCACAGCATCTACTGAAAATAACAAAAGTAGTCATCAGGGCCACATGCTGCAGGCTGTGGATCTTTGTTATCTTTATCAATTAGTGGAGGCCTACAAAGTGGTTTGTAACTTGTTTGCCCTTGAAAGGTGTTCCTTCGATTTCACATAGAATCTACGGTCACATTGACGTTATACTGATCCAAACGGTATGTTCCCGAAATGCTGAACCAAAGTTAATATGTTGTGATTCTGTATGGTCATGACCTGTTGGTAAATGGCGTATTGTACGTCATGTGGTTACAAAACTGGTCGGTTCATGTCTGAAAGCTATAACATGATTCTACCCGAGACCCGAGAACTTTTGTTTCTGCATGTTACTAACCTCAGTGTTTAAAAATATGTTCTACTAGGTCTGGGTGTCTGTCCTGGACGCTAACGACAACACTCCGACGTTCCTGGAGTTTCCTGAAGACGTGACCGTACCAGAAGGCTCTCCAGCACAGACGGCCATCGGTGAAATTAGAACCACCGATTTAGATATCAACCAGAATGCACTGGTAAGTCATCTCTTGGGGAGTACGATGTTCACATTTTAGTTTAAAATGGATACATTGTTATTATTATTTTTCCTTTATTTTTTGTTATGTATTACTTTAAGTAGAACTCTTAACAGCCATTATCAACTCATATGAGCAGTGTGGCATTAATCAATAAACTTGATTGACTAACAGGAACTACCAAATGTAAGACTAGACAAAGCTAGACAATCATTTCAGGTTTACACTTCTAATGACCTGTTCAAGCTGAGCAGGATTATACCTCTGGCAATGAGGTTTGTAATGAGGTCACACATTCACACAGTCCTTTGATATGGTGTGGGTCTGCATAATTCTAAACTCTTTTCAACATAGAAGAGTAGTTGAGATAAATCGAAGTTTTGAAGATTTAAATAGAACTCACCCTCTATAACAGCCAATATCAACTCATGTGATCAGTGTGGCATTAATCACTAAACTTGATTGGCTAACAGGAACTACCGAATGCTAAGACTAGACAAAGCTAGACAATCAATTCAAGTTTACACTTGTAGTAGTTTTGATATATTGCTGTGACATTACAAAATGTCCTTCATTTTGTTTCCTATGTTATTATTTCTACATAGATCAATTACCGCATCAGCGACGGTAACAGAGAGGGTGCTTTCACGTTGCAGACAGCAGCCGATGGATCGGCCACGATCATCACGACCAGACCGCTCGACAGAGAGTTTACGGCTGAATACAACATCACTGTAAGAACGATCCCAGATTTAGAATCCTTAATTTTTTATTATCTGAGGAATGGATTCGAGAAAATATTTCTCGACGTTCATGAGAACTTGCCTCTGATTATGTGTAATAGGTCGACAAGTTTTGATTCGTAGTTCCTCTTGTCAGCTGCGCTACATGGTCTTTTGTTAGAAAGATATCCTTGTCCTGAATTTACGAGTTCACTACTAGTACGCGGTGTGTGCCAAAAAAATGCTCCATTCTGCATTGTATACTGACTTTTTAAAGTCACAGTGTTGTATGCTTAACATATGGATATTATTGTCAGAGAAAGTTGTTTACTGGATATGCAACGGATTTACGATTCGGTGTAATAGCTAGTTGTACGAATTATAGGAAGCTGATTTTTCAAGTCTTGTTGCAGTGAGTTGTCAAGTGACTTGTAGTCTCTTTCTTTTATGTCTTTCAGTATCCACACCACATTTAAATAAAATAAAAACTTTTGTCCTCCTACCCTTTCCCTTTGTTAAAAAAAAAAAACCCCACTGACTTTGACCTAAATTAAATCTGACCTAACCTGACAGAACTAGCTCTGCATCATCTGTTTCGTCTATCTGCAGGTCACCGCGTTCGACAGAGGTGTACCCAGGCTGGAGTCGTCTCGGACCGTCCTCATCACCGTCTCCGATACCAACGACAACGCCCCCCTGTTCTCGACTGGTTCCTACAGCGTGGATGTAACGGAGGTCAGAAATGGTGTTTTTCCGCATTTTTCCCCGGCCTCCTAAACAGCATAAACGTCATCGCCTATATCCACTCGTTTGTTACCGCAGAGTTGTTCAGTAGAGTAAAATGCCTTTTATAATCAGACCGATTGTAGTCCCTCAATATTAATGCAGGCTGATTATAATCACTGGTATTAATCCAGATCAACTCTATAATCCCTCAATATTAATCCAGGCTGACTGTAATTCCTCATAGTAATCCAGGCTGATTATAATCACTTGTATCAATCCAGGTAAAATTTTCTTTTTCATATACCCTTTGTGGTCGTTGAAAAATCTTCTTTTTTTTAATCGGAATTCCTGTGGATGTTCAATTACCTAGGCAAATGACTCACTAAAAACAGTGGCAAAACACAGTGGAAAAATTAAAGGACCAGTGGGTAACTGTTTTCCAATTTACAGTCTGAGATAAAAGTACATCCTCCTGCCAGCTACCTTCGATGACTCTTTTGAAGCTTAAAAGTACTAGTCATCTTTCATGTCAAAGGTCATATTGCAACCAGACCTGTCTAATTTGCTCATTCATGGAATGATAGTATCTATTTTCGGAAGAAAAAACAGTGTTTTAAAGAAAATATAATAATTCTACTCCAGCCTGAAAATACCCTTTCAAAATTTGTTTAAATGGTCTGAAACGGTGTTATTCAAATTGTCTACAGCTTCAATTATTTCAAAGTGTATGGTGGGTTGTCATTTGTCTAAATTAAATGTAGCAAAGGGAATTCAAATAAGTTCAAAAGGAATCCTTTGAAGCATAAGAGTATTAGTCATCTTTCATGTCAAAGGTCATTTGGATCAAAGTGATTTGCTGTGAAGCTTCAGTCTCAAAGCAAACCTTTTGAGCACTTCCGGTCGGATCGAAGCGATTTGCCACCAAACTTCTCGAAGAGAATTTTGCTCTCGGTGGATTGATTTGAAAATGCGGTCCTTTTTCGTGCGGTCCTCTTTTGTCTTTCATCCTGTGTTTTCTTCTTCTTAGAATGTGCTGAGGTCCAGGCCAGTGGTCACTCTGACCATCACCGACGGCGACTCGCCGGCCGTCAACAGCCTCCGCTTCACCATTGTCCAGGGTAACCAAGGGGGCAAGTTTGAGATCAATGACCTGGGAGAAATATTCCTGATCAGCGCTTTGGACAGAGAGACCGTGGACTTTTACCAGTTGACCGTGGGACTGGAGGACCCGACCTATGACCCGCTGTATCAGGTGAGTTACAGGAGTGGAATGTTCGGTACATTCGTAGAACGAAAGTCGGTAACCGAATGCAAAACATTGTGTATTGATCAGGAGTAGAGACGTCAAACGTTTCGTGGTCAACCGGCAACTGCACGCAGAGTTTAAGTGAAAAGTCCTAATTGTTTAAATGCAAATGGACCGCAGTAAACCCCCCATGAAAATCTTCCCACAATCCTCTTCTCGATACCATGCCGACGAAAAGAGCTGCCCGCAAAAAAAAGATAAAAAAATTGGTCAGCACGGGCCCTTTACAAGAGATGTTTTATTATAATCAAAATGGAAACCAGCTTGTCAGTTTTCTTTTTTCTTTGAAATTTGAGAATTGTGAGATCATGAAAACTACAGTCAGTGGGTCCCAAAGAGTAATTATAAGTAATACTACAGTTCCTATTTAAGAATAAAAATAAAATAAATCCAGGCCCGTTAGAATTGAGGTTTATTGATTTTTATCTCCAAATTTGGAACGATAACGTTTGTTACAATTAAGGATTGGGTAGGATTTTTCCTTGTGTGCCAGTGTTTTAATTATGTATCCTTTAAAAATGTGTCAAAAGAAGAATCCTATGCTGACATGTACTACTACGATACTATTCAACAATCTCTTGGGATAAATCTATGGTGGGCCCATATCACTTGACTTGTATGTCCAAGGAGCCCCAATAAACGGGTCCGAAGAAGCTTAGGTAAAAATCGTACCCGCTTGTTGAATGGCTTTGGACGTTGTTACATTTTCATGAGAATGCCAATCATAACGGAAATTGGAAACTTTAACCTTTGACTCTGGTAGTTACAAACCTGAATGTATCCCAACAGAAAGATACAATTACCTTGACTGATACCGTTTCTTCGCTAGGTGTTTGTTCCAGTTTTCGTGACCGTACTGGACGAGAATGACAACGCTCCCGTTTTCTCCCAGTCCTCCTACCAGTCCCAGGTGGAGGAGGGCCTGAACTCTGTTCTCGTGACCACGGTCGCTGCAAGCGACAGCGACCTTGGGGTCAACAGCGAGGTCAGATTCAACCTAACTGGACCCGGCTCCGAGTTGTTCTCCATCGATCCTGTGCAGGTGAATTTACGTCACTGCTGGCCGCGACATTTTAAGAAGATACGAACGTGGAGAGGTTGAGAAAAACGTATTTACTCCAATATCCGAAAGAAACGACAGGAACATATTTCTATTGTTTTTCCATCCTAGAACGCTTGGAGGCTGCGTGCAATGCTTATGCGATAGAGCTCTCGCAAACGTGGGATGTCTGGGCGTACGTTTATGGGTTAATTAATATCAGTCTCTTCAAATTTATCGATTATTTCTAGAAGCCACTTGCTCCTACTGTGCACTTTTACAACACTTTATTCAGAACTTAGAAATGGTACTTTTGTTTGCGGAATTGAATTCCAAAGTAATCTCAATTTGACTGCATCCTGCTGTCAATTATTTTGCTCGTTTTCACTCTGAAGGTTGGAGAGGAAACCTTGCCTCTACATCACAATCATTTTTATCCAGGAGGACCACATCGTATGTCAAATGAGAAGCAGCTTAGTAAACTTATTTCACTTCGTTCGTTTAAAGGTTTTAAAGGATGAAGAATGAAAAGTGTCATAACAACCCATCTTAAATAAATAATCTAAATAAAAAAAAAGCTTCGAACGATGTCTATCTTCCCTGTAGGGTCACCTGATTACGGACATTGAGCTGGACAGAGAAACACTGGATTTGTACGTAGTGACCATCACAGCCACCGACCAAGCCGTGGATCCATCGGAGAGATTAACGGCTACCACGACGGTAAGGCTTTTTAATCACGATAACTGACATCGAACGACTGGTTGTTTTCGTCTTAATAAAGGGCACTGATGGTGTAGCTTTTTTTTTGTGTGTATTACCACTGTCCTCCCTGCATGACCCACAGTACTTATATAGATGCTGCCTTTTTATTAAATTGTTCAAATACTAAGAATGTTAAAATTTCTTGGTTGGTTTTTCCCTCACCCCCCCCCCCCACTGGTAACCCATACCCTTAAATGTTAAAATGTTGCCTTTATTCAATTCCAAAAAATGTAACAGATGATGTCACTGATAATAAATGACTTCCCCCAAAAAATAAAAGAAAGAAAAAAGTATTGTCCACTGGAAAAACCATACCTTTAAATGTTATATAAATTGTCAGCCTGGAACATGTCATATCTGTTTAATGTTTTTTGTTCTACACAGGTTTTAACACTCATACCGTTGTTAAATTTAATCATGTTGTGAGCCTGGAATATGTCATTATCAGTCTGTTAAAATGTTTTGTTTTTCTTTGTTCACAGGTGACTGTATCTGTGACTGATATTAACGACTCCCCACCATCCTTCCAAGCTCAGCAGTACGGTCCTTACTCCATCCTGGAAGAATCTCCTAATGCTTT